>RXIC02000093.1:0-92834 GCA_003952965.2 Morella rubra | reverse complement strand
GAAAAATTTGCTGACAGAAATCTATGCTGCAAAGCCATGGGAGTACTTGGAGGTTGTTGATACAAAGGCTTGGCCGACAAGATGCGTGCCGCACCCAAGAATCTCGCCTTGTAAGCGTAGATTTCTTGTAGTGTTAGTTGACAACTTACGTGGACTTTCCCGTGACTTTTCATCTAAGTAAGGGTGGTTACTCGAACGGTATGTGTTCTTTTTTCGGACATATTTTTTTTAGAGCAATAACGAGTTAAAAATATTTTTTAAATCAAATTTTTGAAAGATTTTTCTTATTTCAATTCTAAAATAGTCATCCAATTAAAAATAAAAGTTCAAAATTAAAAAACAATAATTATTTTTTAATTTTCAAAAAAAAAAAAAAAAAATCTATCATAAACATTAAAAATAATTTCATATATTTATATTATTATTTTTTTGGAAAAACAGGAACCGAAGATTTGCTGGGAATTTTCGGTTCCAAAAATTGCAAAAAATGACTTCAAATTCCACAAAGCAGAAGTGAAATTGAAAATTTGGATTCTTACCGAAATTTTTATCCACCGTTACATGTGAAAGAGAACCTCATCCAAGAGGAGTACCTCTTTGTGAGGGCTTTTGGGAAAGGCCAATAAACTAATATTTATTTTAACAGCACAGCTCTCCCGATTTGAATTATCAACGTACCATACGAACATTTAACTTGTAACTTTTTTGACAATATAAATGTTAAATATACGCGCAACCAATGTTAAACTGAGTCTTTTTTTTTTTTTTTTTTTTTTCCGAAGAGGGTTGCGAGTTCTACAATCAAGCCAAGCTGATAATACTACCGTTCCGCTAGCATTTCTTGCCGCAACGACTTCCCGCCGAGGCATGGAAGCCGATACGATGCTTTGGAATCGAGCTTGGGCCTCCCTCACCTTTAACCTAACCAAAGTTGCTTCAGTTCCAGAAGTGTGTGTGGGCTTGGCATGCACGCACCCACAGCGTAAAGGAAATAGTAATATAATGCCAAACAAACTCTTTTCTTGCAGTCCTAGGCTTGTACGAAGCTTTTTCCATTAAACATATGAGCTGCTCTGGCTGCAAATTTTCATTTCTTTTTTTTTTTTTTTGTCCTGCCAGCAGCAAATAATTAATTGAAAGCAGTGTATACACATTATTCACCATTTGCTAAATAAAGCATTGTTTTCTTTCTTTCATTGTAACGATTTACACACAACAGCAGCTTTGTACAAAGCTCTATGCACGAAAGGCCTCAAAAAGGAGAAAACGAACAAAAAGTGGAAAAAAGAAAAACACAGCTGAAATGGACCTTTCGTGCGCGCAACAATCGAAGAATTGTAGGCCATCTGGTTTTAAAATGGGCTTCCAAGTTTAAGATTCGCCCCTGTACGTCTATAATCAAGTAAATGATCATGAAGCTTATTTTCCATCACCTTTGAGCTGTTGGGAGCCAGTCTGCTTCTACTAAGAATTCTCGTTCCAAGAGGGATCCACTGGAGGAAGTTGATATTCGTCGGGTTTCAGGGCCAAAGCAAAGTCAGGCAATGTTGGGGCCGTCTCCACAATTCTGCAGTCAATAAAGCTTTCATAATTCTCAACCAATCTTCCACCAATCAAGAATAATCAGGAAAAAGCATCGTGTCTATTGTTTTCACTCGACCAGAATTTACCTTTCGTGAGAGTAAAGATCACGGTTTATCCGAACCTTGCTTGAAGTATCTTTGGGAATTTTCTCAGAGAGATATTTCATGGTTCCCCAAAGTGGCGGATTTCTGCACCAAGGATGGCCAGTGAGACATTTTCTACTGATCCTCAAATTTCCCTCTTTGAAATAGGAATACAATAATGATAGCCTTAGGGAAATAAAAAGAAGAAAAAGGTCTTGCAATTACTACTGGGGCTAGCCTGAGCACAATATTTTTTTTATTCTCACATACTAATTCATTAAAAACCACAAAACCAAAACAGGTCGATTGAAATGATCGTCCATGATTTACAGACTTTATGTAGAAGTACTGCTAGTTGAAGAAAGTGAAATGACCATGGCTACATGATCTCCCAACATAACAGACATGTCTACTAATATATTGATGTTCAGGAAAGTTTTGAACGTTCAGGATTAAAAAGAAACCAGAGTATGCAAGTGCTGGCTAGATCACTAAGCATCAACACTATAGGATTAAGCCTGCGCTCATATTTAATGAAAGAAAAAGGCACCTAAGCAGATTTGATGTTTGACAGTATAATCTATATGCGCAGAATTCTAAACAAAGAGTAGCAAACTTGCTAGCTCAAAACTTGGGAAAGAATGCATATGAACTGTAGTGAAGCAATACAGTGAGAACCAGAGAATCTGTAACCAGTAATAAGAATAAAGAGCAGCCTGCGAAATTAGTTCCCCATGAGGTAAATTATGAATAATGGGTTATGCTGCTGATCCAACAGATAAAGACAATATCTCTAGTTTGAGACCTTCCCCATGAGCAATAGTTTAACAAACCCAAAACCTGGACAGATCATATTGCATTAGGCCAGGATGTGATATGCCATTGGAACATTCGACAACCATAGCTTTAAGTAAACCATCCATGTATATCCCCTTTCACTTCTGTCCAATAGTTCTTTTACACATCGTCTCTAAGCAACTCATGACAGGATTTTAAGTTTGTGCCCTCTCACTCTAAGTCTCTCAAACATCCAAAGTCCACGAAATATCTTTGAATTTTTGCAATTTTACGAGTCAGTACAGCATAAAATACGGGTCTACATATGGTAATACCATGCAAGTAAGAAAATTCAACAAATGCATTTCAATATATTAGCATGATTTTTAAATATTGAGATGAAACGCTAGCAATGCAACTAGAAGAAGCCCACAAGGAAGGAAGTTCACAGAAGGTAGATATAAAGCCTACTAGGGATAATCAGTTCTAATGTTCAACAGCTGGCAAGTATATATTCTGTTTTTTTCTCCGCTTTCAAAGAATTATGCTGTTAGGCTGATTATCTTATTATGTTTAAGTTTCATTAGCCGCACAAAATGGTAGTTTCCAGATTTGTGAATAGTGCAGTGGCTTGTAAGTCTTTTAAAGATTTTTTCGATTCCTTCTGGGTTTTAGCATATACCGAATTAGTTTCCAAATCCTAGACTTTGTCAGCAAAGGAAGACTCCAGTAGTTTATTTGAAGTCTATGTAACATGCAAAACATAGTAAAATATCTGGTAGTTATTGTTGCTTCATTGACGTCTGAAGATCTCTGCCTTCCGCATCTTTCTAATTATTGAAATAAGTTGGAGACTTGCACTCATTGTAAGGACAGATAGAAAAGGTGGTGGGTACTTGCTCAGAAACCCCTCGTGTAGCTCAGGGTATATCTCTTCTTTCACTTTCTTTCTTTCTTCTTTCAAGTGTTGGAAAACTATAATTGATTTGCTATCCGCGGCAAACCAAAGCAAATACTTCCCAATTAGGCCCATAAAATATTAAGTCAACCAGAAAATCCCCTATTCAACTAAAACCCACGTCCCTAAACCCGTTTCACATCAAACAATAGAAGTGAAACCCTAACTAGCCCACAAATTGCCAGAAACTATGTTTCTAGTTCTTTCCTTTTTTCTGTTTTTAAGGATAAAGGTTATCATCAACAAATCACGATGGTATTAACCTACGAATTACTTTTCAAAACGTTAGCTCAAAGAAGACAAATGCTCAGAATTTTTTCTTCTCCCTTTTCTCTTCCATTCAATTTTGTTGGTAAGAAAGAGCTACTAATTACCTTGACAGAGGTGCACAAGCATTAAAAGCCTCACATGCCTTCTTACTTTCTTTGAAATACTCGTCTGCGGCTTGCAAAGCAGCGACAGCCATCCCATGGGATTTCTCTGTGTTTCCCTCATCAAGGATCAACCCGTGATAATAATATGCTGCAGCCTGGTTAAAATTACAGGGAAAAAAATGAGCATGTTTCATTCGAGTGTGCACAACAAATTCAGTATGCAAAGAAATGATACACTTAAAATGTAGTAGTTCAAGCCAATACTGGAGCTCAAATTTTGTGGTACGGCCTTTAAGATTATGTCAGACTTTCTATAGACTAAACATAATCAGAAAGCATGATGGCCAAGGGAAACTACTGTTCTGAGTATTGAGTGATAAGAGAGAGAATACAAAATGCTTCTAAGCTTCTGATACACAAGAATATTACTTTTCAATGTATCTTTTTTTTTTTTTTGGTGGGGGGGGGAGGGGGTGGTAAATGTATCTTTTCAACTCCAGTTGATCGGGCGTCAGTGATACCCAAGATTTTCAACTCCTAAATAAGTGGAAAATTTCAAAAAAAATCTGTACATTAATGAGATAATAGTGTGAAAGCAGAAAACAAAGCTAAGATATACCCAGAGGACAAGTGATTGAAATTAAGCAAAACCATTAAGCAGGTTCAAACCCAAAACAATACAACAGATATCTGCCATTTCCCAGGGACACCTGGCTTGAAACTAGATCAATACCTAGGTATATAAGACAGAATAGACCACACCATTATCCTAAACTCGTACAGAAGATGAAAGAGGCTGAGTTGAAATTATAACAACCATGAAATACCTACCAAATTCATTAGAAGGAAGATCCCCAAACATCTCTCAAGGAGTGTGCTCAATGATGCATTCAGTATCTACCAAAATTAATTACAAAGATCCTGAGATCAATAAACTAAGGGTTTTAATTGACGCCATTGTTTCAGAGCACCTCCCTTCCTCCATTAAACCTGATAGGGATTTAAAGCAGACCCTTTCCAAGATGAACTAGTACCGTTCAGATCATTGAGCCAAGCTGACTTCCAACCCCACAGTATGGAAGTTGGCTCGAAAGATCGAGTTGGAAACTTTCTGATTAAATCGTGGCAGCACGAGATCTTGCATGAGGTCTTCAGTGAGATTGGGTCTCAAATACCAGAAGATCAGGTAAATACATGCTTGAGATGGTGCCGCTTGATCGATTTAGGAGATACTAAATTTCAGGAGGCGCAATAGAATAAGAAACGAAGTTTCTCCTTTGTGAATGGATAAAAGGTGATCAAGCCTCACGTGTTTTGGTGTGTTCACTGTGTCCACTATCTTGGACCAGGTTTCAGTAAACTTGACCTCCATTCCACTCGGTGCATATTTTTTGGTTTTTCTGAGACTCAAAATGGGACATCAATGTTATAATTCAGTCTTACAGAGCTATTAATATTACTTGTGTCAAAACTGCAGCCGTATTTCTTTGATCCCTGCCTTCTTCAGGAAAATACACTTGGGTCTTCTCCCTCTTCTATCCCTTTTCCTACTTTGAGTCCTTTATCTTCCTCCTATTTTTCACCTCTCCTCTAGTACCCACCTCACCAAAAGTCTCAGTACCAATGCAGGTATATTCAAGGTTCCAGCTACACAAATAGCAGCTCCAGTCAATGACACAACATCATGCCCCCTACCATCACCACCACTTTCTTCAGATCCAAATCAAGTCACTAACATACTTACCTGCCTACTGCTCTTTGCAAAGTCCATTTGGTTACCAAACATGCACTTAGTAATTTTCTTTCTTGTTGGTCCTCATCCTCTTCTTTTTCCTGTTTCATCTTCACGCTCTCCATAACTTAATTATAATGTTTGTCCAAACTACGATATTAGAGAACCTCCGATGTAATTAATTGAAAAGGTATATTGCGGCAGATAGATGCAACTATAAAGCATCCAAATAAAAAGGTGGCACATCAATGATTTGACATTAAAAATTTGGCCCCACAAATACAATCAGAGGGCCAGTTATAAATAACTCATACAGATAACAAACAACTACACATACCTCCTCATGGCAAGCATTTCTCTTTTCTAATCTTCTAAATTGCTAAGAAGTATAAGAACTTTCTTTTTTTGGCTCTTTTGTGAACTAATTGATCATCTATTTTGAGTCCAAATCCTCTTGCATAAACTTGTAACTTGGATGGTCAAAACAGTGACCCGTGTCTTTATCTTACGAATCTTCATAGAATAATGTGAGGACCTTCACAAATGAGGTAAATAGCCTCTGATCTAACAGAAAGAGATGTATCTTGACAGTCCAGTAAATTTCACTCATACGTGGAAGAAATATTAACTTGTTTGTAGAAATGACAAGTTGGACATGTGATAACACAAAAGTCAGAAAGCAGATTAAGAAATAATGAACACTGGCAAAAACAGAGTCACAGCAAGGGTGAAAGATTAGAAAAATACGTGTCAGGGAAATTAGGAAGCTACCTTTGCTTCACCATACTTCCACTTCACTAAGTGTCGATGCTTTTCCCCCCAACCATTTGCTAATGGAAGGTTCATTATGTTATCTTGGGCCTGCAAAACAAATAGCATGAATAAAATACTCCACAGTGACCAACAGCATTTCCACTGAAGAACAGATAATGTAATGACTAGTCACACAATATCATAGTTATTGAGAAACTAAATGAACCCTCAAGAATTATTTTGGTAATATATGTTATCGTTGTGGAACCAATCAAATATTTAACATGCAGCTATAACAGGCTCCTAAAGCTGGCAACTATAAAGTCAAGTTATCATTAGTACCACACATATTGAAGTTGAAACACAAATGATCATTGAGTATCTGTGGAAAATAGATGAATGTAAGACTACATGTCAAATTAGAATTACCTATAAGCAGAATCCTAGAGGAGGATGAAGAAAAACTAAGTTTGGGCAACAGAACCCAACCCAATGTGCATCATTAAAATTGTCTTATAAGAGATGCAGAAAATTGCTGTGTCCAAAATACAGATACGATGCAACCAAAGTTTTTATAACTATCTGCTAAGAAAGAAAATAAATGTATAAAAAGACTAACAAATCATCCAAATTCCAAGAAAGAGGATGTCAAGTAGTACTATGGCAGGCTGCATAAGGAGTATTGACCTAAATACAGACAGAAGTAGAAAAGTGGATATAAAGGACGAACAATATAAAGATTAAAGATTAAAGATTAAAGGTCATACTGTCTAACCACAACAACACAGAGGGGGGTTGAAGATAGGATGTGTTGGGTGGGGTCCAAATCTGGAAAATTCTCCGTGAAGTCGATGTATGGGATACTTTCTTGCAATCCTAGCACCACTTTTCCATGGAGGCAGATTTGGAGGTCCCCCATCCCTATGAGAGTTTCTTTCTTTGTGTGGGAAGGCTGCCCATGGGAGAGTTTTGGCTATCGACAATCTTAGAAGGAGGGGTTTATGTGTTCTTGATTGGTGCTTCCTATGTAGAAATTGTGGGGAATCTGTGGATCACATCCTCCTTCATTGTACGGTCGTTAGGGATCTTTGGTATCATGTGTTTAACATTATGAACAATTGTTGGGTTATGCCATCCAGGGTGATTGATGTGTTGTGCAGCTGGAGGAGGAAGTTTATTGACTGCCTTGCTTCAGTTGTGCGGAAGATGATCCCTTTGTGCATTTGTTGGGTTATTTGGTGGGAGCGGAATGCTAGATGTTTCAATGAAACTTTTTCGTCTCTTGAAGGGTTGCAGGGCAAGGTGATGACTTCTCTGTTTTTGTGGGCTAATGTTGTTCAAGGCTATCCTTTCTCGGATTTTTCTGATTTCATTAGTTTTGTAGCTTGTATAGCTTAGGTGCTCAGTATAGTTCTTGTGTACTGTCACCTCTCTTGGTTTTTAATAAAATTTTCCTTTCTTATGAGAAAAAACACAGAGGGGCCAGAAAATAGAAATTTTCACATTCTCTATGTTTCTATATATTATTAAGAGAAATTTCAAAATTACTGCTTAGGTTTTAACTCGAAAAAAAATAAGGGTAAAATCCTTATATGGTCCCTGTGGTTTACACATTTGACAAAGAACTACTTGTACTTCAAAAATCATAAAAAAAAAAGGCTCAGTGTGATGTGGTGTAACACTAAAGTGCAAAGTTTCTAATGCGTCCACTTCGCATTCCCTAGTTGGTGATTCCGTGGCATGACTGCCACTTGGCAAGCTCACCGTGACTTTTTCTAACACGCAGGTGACAAAAGGGTCATATATAAAAAGGTAGGAACCTCAGGGACTTGTTCAATGATTTTTGAACGATAGGGAGTTATTTGTCAAACGCGTATACCACAGGAACCATATAAGGATTTTACCAAAAAAATAACTGCCTATGTTTCCAGAAAAAACTTATAACTGCTTGGGTTTTATGCCTTTTGAAAAAATCATTCATTCCTCTCATCTTCGCCCATCAACATTATTTACCAAAAGACTCGTTTGATTATTCTCAAAGGAAGAATATCTTCTAGTTGTTTCTCTAATCTATTCAAAGGTGGAACTTCATTTGTGAAAACTGCAACCCAACTAGCCAAACTGATTCCAGCTCTGGTTTGCAAGCCACTGGAATGGACTATGAAGCACCAAGTGTTAGAAATTTAAATAGAATACTGCAATAGTGACTAGCATAAAACAAGGGCCAAATCAATTTAGCTGCCATTGGCACAAAGCACTTGCTATTTAAACTAGCTGAGAGTTCAACTTGAGCTCAAGAGTTCATGTTTGAACTCTAGATGGGTTAGAGCTCAACTCTAAGTTTGCTTTATCAAATAAAAAACTTGTATTTAAACTTTACCACTAGCTTGGTTTCATCAACAGATCCACGCATTGATAAAAAAAAACGAAAAACAAATAATGGAACCAAATGAGTTCTCTGTATATTGGTAAGTTCCCTAGAATATATTATACGAGCCCTAGGCTTGCTTTTCATACCAAAACATGCCCACCAGCTTCACGCATATATTTAAGTTTTAAATGAATAATTGCATATTCATTCACATAGCTAGGAGTAGAAGTTCTTAGTCCCCAATGTGGTGTCTCTGTTATTAGTGAGGCTTCATAAGAGATCTGTTAACCATAATGCTATCACAAAACCCCAATCCCTAAGAGCGAAAAATGAGAAGGAATGCAAAATGGAGTGATATAAAGGGTCGAGTCTTACATTGTGTCCTTACTAGGTGGAACTGGGTCAAACACCAAGGAGTTTCAAAAGCTTAGTGGTAGTTTGTACTTTCATGGAACATTATAGCTATACACACATTTACATCTTTGAGGGGAACAGAATTGTGAGCCGAATAAAAAACGAGGATGTGATCGTACAAGAGTTCAAACTTCCCTCTGAATATTTAAAAGAAATAGAAGAAATCCTTGTAACAATTATTACAGAAAGTAGGCTCTAGCAGCATCCTTCCATGGTAAGATTTAAGAACTGACCAGATATACATTATATGCTGCCTCTAGTTGCATCCTTCCATGGGTAAAGATTTTAAGAACTAGCAAGATAGACATTATATACTCACTAGAGCCACTCAAGGTACAGAAATCCAATGGTTATAGATACAAGCCAAAGAATAAGAAGAGACCCCAGAAGCATGAAAAATTTAAGCTCATGCTCATTAGAGAAAGGCCAATGAGTTCATACCTGCTGCCAGTACTTCACCATCTCACATGCAAGTCTTCGCTTTACTGCGAGAGTAGCTTTAGTACTGTCAATTGCTACTCCAAGTTGAATGTCAACACCCTACATATGAGAAAAGATCATCAACATACATAACTAAAAGGGGGAGGAAAAGAACAACGGAGTGCCAAGCCCAAGCGCATGATTTCCAGTCTTAAGAGCAGTCACTTCATCATAAAGGAAAAAAGATGATAAATACTAGGACTATTTAACCACCGCTCACAGAATGCCAACTTGGGACCAGCACCAGTGGCAACTCCTCGAATGGAAAGTGCCTGTATGGTACTTAATTTTCAAATTAATTTCATTGATATCGTCTTTTCAAGCAAGTAATCACCTTTTACTCTAGAAAGGAAGGTGTACATTAATTATTACAAAAAAAGGCATCCGATACTTAAGCTAAAGTGTAGAAAGGAGTAATTAATGTTCTAACTCCTATGAAGGTCAATATTCAACCAAGATAAGACTTTCTCTAACGCCCACTCTCATTGACTGCCCCAGTAAAGCCAAAACAAACATTAAAGACAAGCTAGGACTAAAGTCTTATGGAACTAGAAGAAACCAGATAGAGAACCATGGACTCTACCAACACAACATAACAGAAGACAGACCTAAACTCCCAAGCATGTGGAGTCGAAAAGCAACCAGCAAACAAATGTCTGGTGGTTTATTATAAATGATACATACATTGAGAAACTCTATATACTCCGAACATGTTTGTCTTTAACATATTCTACAAGGCAAAATTATCTCACTTAGCAACTGTGTTACATACAGATATGTCATATTAGAGTTACAGCACTGTAACTCCTTTTTATTATTGTTACATCACCCGATAATTTTTCACCGATCAACAGTTTACCACATCGAACATGAATGCTGAACATCAGGACAATGAGACTTTAACATATGTCTATAGCAGAACATGTTCAAAATAATAGCTTTATCCGTTTGTAAATCCTCAAAGCAACTTACCCAAAAAGAAAAGAAACCTCAAAACATGACGTCACAGAGCAGACAGTAAAATATCTTTTACTTACACAAGATATGGCATATGAGACAAGTACAGGAAAATCAAATTGTCCAACACGGTAAAAAGGCATCGAGTGGTCTAAAATTTACAAAGACTTGATTCTTTGCCAGCGCAACTTTTCCTCTCCTTTTTTTTTCTTTTTTTTTCCTTGTCCTTAGTTCCTCTCAAAGAATAATATGTTTTTCCAACTCATACATTTTGACTCATAACATGCACCTCACAGGCAAGTGATAGATGAACAACTCCAAATATTGAGAAAGACGAATCAGGTTAGCTTATTCATTGGTAAGGTAAATATCAAGTTGTAGTTTTGAATATTACAATGTCCCAAGAGTTCATCAATTAAGGCAATCCAAAGAACAAGTTTGCACCTGTCCTAATGCTTGTAGGCAAAGTGCTCGAAGAACTCCTTCTGCTAGGTCTACTGGAAGATTTCTCCTACAAGCAAATAGCAGAATAAATAGCAGCAATAAGAAAAAAATGAAGCTTGATCCAATAAGGCAGTTAGTATTAGTGCACGTCTTTCAACCATATAAACCTGAGGTCACTTGGCAACTGTGGGAGAACTTGTCGGACAGCACAATCTAGGTATCCTGCTGCCTTTAAGAAAACATCAATGGAAGCACGTCTACTCTCTGCCACAAAAGAACGAGACAAACACTTTGATACTAGCATCAGTAGAATTAGGAGCAACAATATAAACGCTTAGAAAACAAGAACCAACAATATAACCACAAGGGCAAAAATTTAATATAGAAGCATCAACACAGCCTCTAATCTCACCATGACCAACAATTGCATAAATGATTAATTCATTCAACTTGCATAATATTTTCTCTCTAGGTGAAAGAAACAATCAATGGTAACAAATTATATCCTAGTAAAAAAGAAGACAAACTCCAAGGTGCATTGGCCAGTACAGCAGAAATATTTCAGATACTACACCAAACCCAAAAACAAAAAGTTCCCCAAAGCATTGATGACCATCCCTTACACCCGAAAATAAATTTAAACCAGAATCTAGCATCACTACTGATCGCAGAGTTGATTATTTTGATTTCGAAAGCAACCCACAGGTTTAAGCACATGAAGACGCATAATGGAAGCTTGCAGGTGTCAATACGACTACAGCTGATTCTAGATTCAGTTTATTGCTATGCGTTTCGCGGAATGATGAAGATTACTTGCCATTTTAAAGTGTCATTCAATGCCAATAACGAGAGAACAAATATCATACACAAAGTGAAAGTACCAGCTTATGTCACTGTGTCCAACAATACATAACTATCAAAATCAACAGACTCAAACACACGAATAAAAACTCGTAGTCCAAGATTACGTTTCAAGATAAATCATGATGGACCAAATTAATATTTTCAATTGAAGAAAGTTTTACAGCTAGTAATATGTAACAAAGTGACATAGCAACCCACATGGCTATTCTTCTTCAATTCACCAATATCATGCCACTAGCTGGAAACAAATTATGTTCTTCCTTTTTCAGCATTTTTGTCTTAATCGACCTCTTGAATCTTGAGATCACAAAGTTTGAGCACCATTCGTAAAGATTGAAAGGCAACAGGTAAGAGACGCTAGATTCATATATTTCAATGAAACAATGTACTGAGCTTTGGCTCTTCAAATAACTAGTTTGTAAATTACAAAAAGCTCTCCATTATAACTTATTATAAGCACTAGTCAAGGACATCAAACTCCACAATGCACTAAAAATATATCCAGTTCGTTCAGTTGTGATCATCAGTCTTCTCTATCTCTTGCAAATACATTGCATGAACCCTACTACATAATTACTTATGAAAAGGTTCCAATCCTGTATCTTTCATTAAGACAAAATGTTAAACCTAACATCCATATATGTAGGTAAATTTTAATGCTTGCATGTGCCTAACATGCACAAATTTCGTTTAAACAGACTATCACTGTTAAAGACAATCCCAAGTCTTTTAAGTTGATGCAACATTGATCTTTTACTCTGGAGAATCATGCATGAAATTGTATTTCTTTGAAATATAAGCTATCAACAATATGTTTATTAGGAGATAATCTAACATCTTTGTGGTTGTCAATAACTTGTGGTCTCTATATTTTTCATTTTTCTCCTTACTCCGGAGATTGTTGTAGCTGGTACACTTCAATACTAATACTCTTTGTGTATAGGTATTAATATCCCTGACCAGCTGCCATGAATACCATGTCCAATACAAAAAACCAGGACTTCTAACCATGCTTCTAACACATTTGGGGTACGTAGAATGACGTCTTCGTGAACAAAAAGAAAACTGAATCCCACCTAAGGCTTTCCCATTTCGTATTTCATGCCTGCCAATTATTAGGTTCAAGTACATTGCCATATCTTACAGTTCTAGGCAGACAGAGTACACAAAACAAACAACTCAATTTCAGCAAGCTATACTGGACAAATATCACGAATTCAGCTGATAGCCTTATGCTGTGGGCCAGTGCTAATCTTCCAAATTGTTGAACAGAGAACAAACTTTACATCAACTAAACGAGCCAAAGTGATTTGATAAGGATATGGAGTCATATGTATCTTAGTTCAATATGATAGGCAATTGAAAAAAACTAAGAACAATAACAATAAAAAAGTTACTAGCGAATATAGAGATCTTGAGAATGCCAGCATATAAGGTTGCAGTACCAACTACCTTCTGATACCTTTGGCTGAAATCCATCAGGTGATGTTCTTGGAAGAAGTAATAAGTTGGCCTGTGATAATGATATCATTGCCATTAAATGCATAACTGACAACACCTCATACCAAGCATTACACACGGCTGTTTCCTGCAAAAGAATCTATTCATATAAACACCTCTTTTCCTCTAAGTGACAACTAGAAATCAAAAACCACGCAGAAATTCGTATATTGACAAATTAGTCCTCTATGTTCACCTCTGTTTCATCCTCCTGATTTACCCACACAAATTGTACCTTGTATTGTAGCTGGCTTCCTGCAAATAACAGAATAAACAGCACTATTAGGACCTATCTCAACAATTAATGTATCTGATCAGAGGGGCAGTAGTAAGTAATCTACCTTCTTTAACTAGTCCTAAAAGAACTGGCAAGTAATCTTCCAGAGCTTGCTGAAGATCAGCTAAGGTTGAGCCTCCTACAAACAAGAATATCTTCAATATGTCAATAACTGAGCTTGGACATTATCATAGCAATATCAAGTGTTTACAGAGCAAAACCGTGTTGGGTTTTTCTCCTTGTTCTTGTAACTGTAGGAGCTTCTTGACCAGCCATTACAACAATACGAGTTCTTAGCGCAGATAGGCGTTCCACTAAATTCTTGCTCAAGCAATCACCGAGTGATTGGGAGAAATCAACAGGTTTCGGGATCCGAAAACCAGGAACATATACAGAAACTTCTCCAATGTTTCCTGGCTTCCTTCTATTTCCACCAGTGTCCTTTGGTGTTGACACCAGGCATCCCATATCCTCTAACTTACTGTATCTGTCAACCCAATAAAATGAAGTAAATCAGCTCCAACACTATTATGGTTTCTTAAGGGTAGAACCACATGTTCTCACATAAGGTGACAAAGGGTGTTTCAATGAAGTTCAAAGAATGAAGGCAACACTCACAAAAAGTCAGGAAATTAACAATAAGCAAGCAATAAAGATGATTAATTTAAGCGTCAGACACCTAATTAAATGTCAACCAATAAAGCAGATGCAATAGGTTACTCACGAGCAGCATTCAAATGACTCCTTCTAGAACTATCTATGTGTTTCTGGGACAATGATACAGCTTTCCAAATATTTAGCGAAAGAAGAAAAAAGTTGGGCCGTCCACTATCCATTCCATAAATACACTGATTCAATTTTTCAAAATAAAAAGAAAAGGAAAAAGAGAGAGCAAAAAAATGCGGATTGGTCCACCTACCTTGTCCCTTATGAGGCGGTTGACTGATGGGTTAAAACTTCCGCTAATTTCTACAAACACAAAAAAGAAAAAAAGAATATTAGAGGCCAGAACAAGGGAAAGAATTATAGATGAAAGGCAAGTGAATCACAAGGATTGCATGAGCTCTGACAACTTTAGACAAACTGTTATTGTTACATCACGGGCGGTTCAAAAGTACGATCCAGGTTTTCGTGGTTTATCAAACTTAAAGGTAGGTATCCCCCGTGCACCCCGTTACTCCAAAACAAAATCTCCTAACATAAAACGTGAACGATAAAGTATCAACTTCCCATAGAGTTTGAAACACAACTCCTCAGTTAGAAAACGTAAGAGACTCGAATTGACTGAAAATTGTGAGTAAAGGATTTCCAACAGAGCTCAAATAAGTGATATCTGAAGTAAAGCAATGCATAACACAAGTACGTACACGGGCATATTTGTATGAATAGTTTCGACGAATTGCTGACTTCAAACTGAAATCACAGAGGAACTCCGAAAAGGAAACTGAATTGTTCGTTTGGCCGATGAGAAAAACGTAGAGAATTTCCGATTCCCTGAGTTTAGTTTACCTCCGCATGAAAAGATACAGCGAAAAAAGGAAGAAAAAAATCCAAAGCCCTCATCTGGATTGAGCAAAAGAAAAATTGGTTGGAGTTCCACTGTTCAACACAAAGAACACCGCATTCGATATAAACAGGAAACTACTAGTGCCAAAACTGTAGAGTTTTGGACATTTTTCCAACAAGAACCAAACGGCAGAGTTTCACATCATTCAGAACAGAATCCATGCTAAGGAAATTGACTTACCATCAACAGGAGCTTGAGCTATCAATAGGAAAGCAGAAGCCAATCAGAAAGCCCTAAAAGTAAGAGAATTTCAGAGCCTCTTGTGGAAAAGTGCATTCGGCAAGCAGCGAACAGATCGTTCGCGAATTCGCAATTTTCAAACCAAGTCAGAGAGAAAGAGACCTGGAAGTTTCGAATTGAAATGATCTGCTTTTGGACTTCCCGTTTCTTTATTTTGTTCTTCCGGCTTTCTCTAATTGTTGTATTAGTAGCGTCTAAATGGCGCCCAACTCAAACCCATTTGTTTTAAAGATCCAATCCTCTTCTCAGCGAGGCTCCTCCTCCTCCTGTTACGTCAGTATCTAACTGACCATGACGGTTCTTACGTTTTCCCTTTTGCTTGTCCCTTTTTACTAATTTGCAGACCGTTGACATTGTTTTTTGGTAGATGTACAAGTTCTTTGCCGTATTTCGCCTTTACCAAAAATTATGCTCAAATTGTTTTTCAACCTCCAAATTATTCCCCCCATATACAAATTTGTGAGATAATTTAGGATTTTTTTTTCAGAGTGTGTGTGAAAATATAGATTAGGTTTGATATTAAAAAAAAAAAATCACTCTAAGCCCCTTAAAAAATAGTCAATGTATTTGATCTACCAAAATTATTATATTGAGTCATCGAACTATCAATTACATCTTTAAATAAAATTTGATTATCAAAATCATACCAATTGAATCATGTGTCACCATTCATCTACCAAGTTCATCATGATTCTAACGGTCAAAATCTTGAAATTAATGAGTCATGCTTCAAGATTTGAATTATCTAAAAAAATTTTCAATTTAAATGCTGTAGTAAGAAAAATTGAAACTTGAGAGGGACATTTTTAATTTTATTATATAAATATGTAACTTTCTATGATATTTCCCCTTGAATCTCCAACTTTTCACTCCAGAGCAGAATGGCAATGTTAAGCTTGTGCCCATATACAATCACTCAAAAACGGGACAAGAAAGTTTTAAAAATAAAAAATGTCCTATGTCATGACTTAGTAGGGCCACAATTGTCCTACTCGTTGTCTAAATTAATTTGTTGCTTTCAAAAAGTATGATAGAAGACAAATATCTTATTCTCATATTATTAATTTCAAATTAATTATACAACGCCAAAAGGATAATAATAAATATAAGACAGCATTTTAATTTAAAAAATAAATCAGGATCAACAATATATAATACCTTCCAAAATTGCGTTTCTGATAAAGTAAGTTTGTATGTTATGTCCTCCATATTTTAAAATGCTTAATCCAATAATTACAATTTTAATTGGTAGAAGAGAACAACGACGTCCAATATGACCCAAAAAAAACACACTTTAATAGAAAATTGGCTTCAATTTTGTAGGTATTTCACACGTAGTCACGTTTTGTTTGACGATCCCAGGGGACACTCACGAGTCACATGTAAACCCAATAATATGCAACTGTTAATTAATTACGTACCATTTCTTAAAATTGTATCGAAACTTCCCTAAAAGTAGAAGAAAAAAAAAAGGGGGGTGGGGTGCGCGCGCGGCGGAATCACGAAAAGCCAATCTATACCCGGAGCCGGCCTGACCTAACAACAGCTTACGTGGATGACCTCTTCCAGTTTCTTTGCTTTCTGTCATTGATATTTGCGTCCAAGCACGACAGACGTCGTTCTTAGGTGGAGTGCTGCGACCTAATTTTCCACTTCCTGCATTGGTTTGCAAGCAACTGATCGTACCCACCATAACAGAAGTCTTGGTCATGTCTCAAAATTGGCCATTAGCTATTAAAAAAAAAAAAAAAACTCATTGAACCCAAACGAAGGAAGATCTCAGTCTACTCTCTTTCCTAAAAAATTATTTAAATGCTCGTTATGAATTAGAGAACATGCAAGATTAAGACAATAAACTTTTCATCCTCCAATGTAAGAATTTTGACATACGATCTTATCAAGCTTAGTAGCAAAGTAATATAAACAAAAGAGAAGACAGAAATAATTCTTTAAAAATTATTATGTATTCTGAATATTATTATGTGTATATAATACATAAAATTAAAATGAATTGAAAAGGTACATAACGCTAGAAAAATCAAAGAGTCTGGAGACTAAAGAGGTGTGATGGTCATCCATAATATTTCATAATTATAAGATTAATAGTCACTCATAATAACTTATAATTATAATATTCATAACAATTTCCTATTTTAAACTATCACATTTTCTTTGGAAAAGCAGTTTTTTATCTATAAAATTACAATTTTAATCCCTAATTTTCTTTTTTAGTCATTTTTATGGAATTTTTTTAATAAAGACTACAAAGTATTTAAAATTAATTGTTTGTAATTCAAAGACGATGAAAATAATAGATTAAAATAGAAAGTATTAAAATTCCAGGAGAAAACAAAATATTTATCTTATAAGTAATAAATTACAAACAATTATTTTTATTGAATCTCATCCATATGGGTTGTGAATAATATATTAGAGGATACAAAACCACGTGATGGAACGAAACAAAGGAAACGTGTCCACAAGGTCATTGGTGCAGCGCTCCTAGTTCGTTGGACGCAAGGAATGATTGGTTATTTAACAAATCATACGTACACAGTGACTCCACAGGTCATGCACGGGGAATGGCCCGCTGCCATTTTATATATATATATATATATATATATATATATATATATATATATATTTGAAAATTCATTAGCAGTAGTTAAAAGTAAAGTTTCACCAAATGAGGATGAACTTTTGATCGAGGATCAAGAGTTGTCTTCATTAATTTGTAGTTAAGGCGATATATGACAGTAAGGTATTGAGCACCTTCTATCATATCATGACCCATAGATTTGATATTTAATATTAAAGAATGTAAAATAGTAGGATCAGATAAAGAAAGAGGAAAACAAGAATAACAATTAAAGTAAATAGGACCTTGATGTAAAAAAGATTCGACTATTCGAAGCAAAGAATTCGAAAATTGATTATGACGTCCATCACGTAAACATAAAAGAACAGAAGCATTTATACCTTGACGAGTTAAAGGAGTAATGGCTATTTGTACTAGACCCATATGCATATATTTAAAACCTTGATTTTTATGATGTTGAATCATATTTGACTGAATTAAATGAATTGTTTCATATTCTTTGACCAATAGGAATTAACTGTTCAATGGTTTTAATAGCATAATCAGTATGGAAAGCAAAGGTAGACTTTTTATATAAATGTGAATCTTTAACTTTAGGAATTACCCAATTGTTTAATGGTTTATTTGACCTAATGAAATGTGATAATCATCAGTATTGAGATGCGATGCAGATGATACGGTATTATCAATGCAATTGCTATTGTCCATATTCATACTATTAGAACTTCCAGAGGTAAAACTACGTTGACTATTTGTTTGTCTAAACATTATGTTTAAATTATAGTATGCTTTTGAGATTAACTCAAACGGGTCGCACCAACCGGGTCCGGCCTTTCTCACGGCTAATCCAACGGTATTCAGGTGAAGTCCAATGCTTGAACTAGGTAATAACAAAAGACAATAACTATAATGTAAACCGAACACTTAGAGGAGAAAAAGTTTGGTAGAATTAACAAGGTAGTTTAAATAGTAAAAAGTATGGAGGTAATGCAAGAAAATGAGATGAGTTGTTGGCTTTGATACCAAAAAATTACACCCAGGTGTTATGCTCATCTGTGGAATGCATTGATATGTCAAAATAATCGGAATCATATTCTTTGAACAATGTTTCATCCATGAAATTAATATTCAGGTAGGTATGCTCAATGTATGAACTGTAAATGATATTGAGAAATAAGAATGCAAGTAAAGTATTCCAAGTACGGTTAAGCAAGACAGTCATAGCAATTAAAACAGAAAGATCTTGACTCATATTAAAAGTTTTAAAAGTACAATGGATAAAGAGATAAAACGTAGATACAGAGGTTACACTTACAAACAAAACTGAAAGTAGAAAGCAGAAGCAGGTAATGAAACTTGATTGCGGAAAGGAAAGGAAACTAATTTTTGGAAAGCAAAGATGCGAAAGTAGAAGGCTTGATTATTGTATGGAAGGATAAGAGAAGACTGGATGGTAAATGGAAGAAATGCTTGCTTTTTTTAAGGGAAGGGAAGGCTTGATTTTACTGAAGTTAAAAGATGTGCGGAAGTAGAGAGATGTTTTGAGAGAGAAAGAGAAGGCTGAAATGTTTTCTCGCCGCTTGAAATGAGAGACGAGGGTCGTTTATATAGAAAAGGGAACATGACAAATCCAAAGAAGTCCTCTGATATTTTGGAATAGTAAGGGTATTCTTGGAAAAATGTACAGGAATGAAACAGCACCAGGGGTATAATCAGAAAGTGATATCTGGAACAGTAAAGACTATCGGCAGGAACAGTATTCTTATCTTGAACAGTAGCTTCTGTTGGGAACAACAATGGCGGCTGTCGGATCAGCAGTACGTCATCATCATTACGTCATCATTATTTCATCAGCAGGTCAATGTCTTCAATTGAAAGGTCCATATCATAGGCAGCATACGGATCTTGAGCATTGTCATCAATTTGAGAATGAATAAAAAAGTAGCAGTATCTTCAACAGTATCATCTTCAGATAATTGGGAGAGCGCATCCAGTAATTCTTTACGGTAATCATCACGGGACTGAGCAGCAGCAAGTTTAGCTTGAATTTGACTTTTCTGGGAAAGAAATTGAGGGTGTTTTGCTATTTGGAGTTTGGCGTAGGAAATGGAATTAATGATATTGTCACAAGTAAAAACGGTCCACCATTTGACAAAGAATTTTTTGGAAAGGATTTTAGCATTTTGTTCATGGGTAAAAATAAAATTCCAACATAATATCCAAGGGACAAGGAACTGGATGAAGAAGCGGAGTAATATTAGGAGATTCAGACAACGGGGATTTTTCATAGCTGGGTATTTTTCTAAGCTGGGGGTATCATGAGGATCAACAGCCCATGTGTCATAAGCAGATTTCAATCCTGGAGGTAATAATTTCTCATTAGCACCAAAACGATCCCACCACTGGATAAACCAATGGGGCATTATTTCAGGGCATGGAAAACCTTTAAATCTTATGAACCATGTGTGATGATGGACATTTACCATGTTTAGGTCTTGCATCTCCCCATGTTTAGCCATTACTCCTTTAACTCGTCAAGGTAAAAATGTTTCTGTTCTTTTATGTTTACGTGATGGACGTCATAATCAATTTTTGAATTCTTTGCTTGGAATAGTCGAATCTTCTTTACATCAAGGTCCTATTTAGTTTAATTGTTATCCTTGTTTTCCTTTTTCTTTATCTGATCCTACTATTTTACATTCTTTAATATTAAATATCAAATCTATGGGTCATGATATGATGGAAGGTGCTCAATACCTTGCTGTCATATATCGCCTTCACTACAAATTAATGAAGACAACTCTTGATCCTCGATCAAAAGTTCGTCCTTATTCTGGTGAAACTTTAATTTTAACTACTAATAATGAATTTTCAAATATTAAAATTCCTCGTATGATCAAATGGGATGATGTCGTTTTACCCGATGATTGGAAATTACCTTTAGTCATACCTCCTCCTAAAAAAGAAAACAAACAAATAGAATATTTTACTCAGCACAATGATGGTTCAGTTACATTATCTTTTAATAAAAATGATACAAATCGATTTTCTTCTCTTTCTACTTCAAGTTCTCGAAATTTTAATCTGCTTTAAATTCATTCCGTGCAAGTACATCCTCTTTACCTCCATATATACCTTCTATACCTGTTTTTTCCCCTTCTAGCATTAAATATGATAATTCTGTACAAATACCTATTTACGATACAACAGAACCACCTGATAAAATTTCTCCTACGCAATCTGAAATTATTTCCTTACAAAGATCCAAATCAATTCATGTTTTACAAACTCCTTTTATTCTGACTAAAGATATTTTACGAAAAGATTTTGATTCTCTTGCAAATAGTCTTAAAAAACTTTGGTTTTTAAAAACCTATGATGAAATAGACAAAACTCTTATTCGTAATATGTATTACAATTGTTTGAATAAAGTTCAACAACATATACCTTTCTTTTCTTGGTTTGAAAAATCTATTCCTACTTTAAATGTTCTTACCAAAGAAATACCCTGGCTAACTACAAATAGTCAACGTGTTTATGAATTTTATCCTCCTTCTACTACAATAAGTTTAGACAGTCAAAACAAACAATATTTTGCTACTCCTTATAAAACAAATGCTCTTAATAATAATGATAAAAATTTTGATAATATCATTCAACAGAATAATTATACAAATGTTTATTTAAATCAAATTGGAACACATTTGACTAAATCGAAGCTTTACTAAAACCCTCTGCTCCATCTAAAACTCTTCCTACACCCATGTTCATTCCACATGCTTTACCTACGATGCCTCCTCTTAACAGATTCAAATACTGAAAAATTAGATAAAATAAATGAAATGCTTGAAAAATTAGTCCTTTCAGAGAAAAATGATAAGAATAAACGATCTGCTTCAAATCCTTCTACATCTTTACATGTTTTAACTCAACCATCCACTTTTGCCCAATCTTCTGATTTTGATACAGCACTTTCTACTATTTCTACTTTTGATATTCAAGCTTTAGAGTCTCAATTTCAAGACGATTTAAATCTTAATAAATTGCATACTTCAACCAATAAACGCTTTGAAAAGAAATATTATCGTCATAATAATCGTAATTATTATCCTCGTCCTAGTCCTCCAGATCTCCAGTATGAAGAGCGTCATTTACAAAACACTGCTGCTTTTTCTGCAAATGAAATTTATGAATGGAATATTGATGGAATTTCTGAATATGAAATTTTAAATATTTTAAATGAAATAGCTATGTATGCCAATATTTTAAAAAATAATAATCGTACTGATAAGCAGGCTTGTAATTGTATTCTTACTGGTTTTACTGGATCAACTTCGACATTGGTGGGATAGATATTTAAATGATGCTGAAAGAAATACTATTACAAATTCCATAAAACGTGACGCTGATAATAATCCTGTTTTAAGTAATGGTCAACAAATACCTGATGCTGTTAATACTTTATTATATACTATTACTAAAAATTTTATTGGCGATCCTAGTATATATAGAGAACACTTTTCTGATTTTTTTACTTAACCTTAAATGTCCTACTATGGCTGATTTTCGTTGGTATAAAGATGTTTTCCTCTCTAAAGTTTTACTGCGTGATGATTGTAATCAAGCTTATTGGAAAGAAAAATTAATAGCGGGTTTACCTTATTATTTTGCTCAAAAAGTGCGTGTTAATTTAGCTGATGATAATGGTACTATTTTGTATGATAAGCTTACTTATGGTGAAATTATAAATATCATTAATCGTACTGGTTTATTAATTTGTACTGATATGCAAGTTAATCATTCTTTAAAACGCGAGAAAAAACAGACTAGAAAAGAACTTGGATTTTTCTGTGAGCAATATGGTTATTCAATTCCTTTACCGCCTTCCAAAAAACATAAGAAATTTTCCAAACATTATTCTTCAAAACCTTATCGTAAATGTAAATATCATAAATCTAAAAAAATGTCTAAACCTTTTTCTTTTAAAAGACATAAATCTCAAAAATCGAACAAAAAAGATATTACTTGTTGGAAATGTGGAAAAACAGGTCATTTTGCTAATAAATGTTATGTTAAAAAACAAATCAAAGAATTAGATATTTCTCTTGACATCAAAAGTCAATTGTATAAACTCTTTTTAAATTCTACCCCTGATGTTTCTTTCTCTTCCGATTCTTCGTCAAATGATCCTTCTTCCTCTGAAAATGATCAAATCAAACTGTGTAATTGTTTAAATGATCACTGCACCTGCACAAAACAAATATTTGTTTTATCTACTTCTGATTAATTATTACTTGAATTAATTTCTAAACTCTCTGATCCTACTTAACAGCAAACTTATTTGTTAAAATTACGTGATTTAGATACATCTACATCTACTGCTACTCCTCAAATTAGTTTGGCCTCTTCCTCTTCTGACACTTATTATGATTTCAATCGTGTTTTAGCTCGTTTTACTTCTTCTCCAAAGGTACAACCTACTATTCAAGATTTACATAAAGAAATACAAATTTTAAAACAAGAAATCAAGCAGTTACAAAATACCCAAGTTCATTTTACAATATTACTGATAATTTACTTATCGAAATATGTTTACTTAAAGCACAGCAAACCTCTTCTGATATACCAAAAAATCTCGGATTTACCTACTTCCTCTGCAGAAACTACTACATCTGAACCCTCTTCTAATATTTCTTCTGATTTATTTTTGAATATTATTGATCGTATTGTTTTCCAAAATGGTATTCTGAAATCACTATTAGAATAAAAGATTTCTCTTTTACTACTATTGCTTTAATAGATTCTGGTGCTGATTTAAATTGTATTCAAGAAGGTCTTATTGATTCAAAATATTTTGAAAAAACAAAAGAAAAATTAGCTCAAGCTGATGGTCAAAAAATGCACATTCAATATAAGATTCCAAATGTTCATATTTGTAATAATGGTTTTTGTTTTCAAACTACTTTTGTTTTAATTAAAAATTTAACTTCTAAGGTAGTAATCCTTTTTTTATCTTTATTATATCCTTTTATTGTTACTGAAGAAGAAATTACTTCTAAAGTTTTAGGTCATGAAATTACTTTTAAATTTTTCTATCCTCCTTTCACTCGAGATATTCAAGCTCTCAAAAATATTTCTATTACTAAAGAAATTCAACTTTTACAACAAACAAAAATCAGTCAAAAAAGAAAACATTTACTTTCTTTACAACAAGAAGTTTATCACCAAATTGATGATCAAATAGCAAACCCTTCTTTTCAACAGTCTATCAAAGAATATCAGAACAAATTAGAAACTTCTATTTGTTCGACAGTTCCGAATGCTTTTTGGAATCGAAAAAAACATATTATTACTCTTCCCTATGAACCCGATTTCTCTGAAAAGAATATACCAACCAAAGCTCATCCTATTCAAATGAATCAAGAATATTTAGAAATTTGCAAAAAAGAAATTCGATCTTTATTAGAAAAGAATTTAATACGTCCTTCTAAATCTCCTTGGTCTTGTGCCGCTTTTTATGTAATGAACAACGCTGAAAAAGAACGTGGAATTCCTCGCCTTGTCATTAATTATAAACCTTTAAATAAAGCTTTACGTTGGATAAGATATCCGCTTCCTAATAAAAAAGATTTACTTAATCGCTTGCATGATACTTGTGTTTTTTCTAAATTTGATATGAAATCTGGTTATTATCAAATACAAGTTGCTGAAAAAGATCGATATAAAACTGCTTTTACTGTTCCTTTTGGTCATTTTGAATGGAATGTTATGCCTTTCGGTTTAAAAAATGCCCCTTCTGAGTTTCAAAATATCATGAATGATATATTTACTCCTTATACTTCTTTTGCATTAGTTTATATTGATGATGTTCTTATTTTCTCTAAATCATTAAAACAACATTGGTATCATTTATCGAAATTTCATAAAATCATTAAATCCAATGGTCTTGTTGTTTCTGCTCCGAAGATTAAATTATTTCAAACTCAAATTAGATTTTTAGGTCATAATATTACTCGTGGCACTATTACTCCAATATCACGTGCAATTGAATTTGCTGATAAATTTCCTGACAAAATACTTGATAAACAACAGTTACAACGCTTTCTTGCCAGCCTTAATTACATTGGTGATTTCTATAAAGATTTACGCAAATTATGCCAACCCTTATTTAATCGCTTAAAAAAGAATCCTTCTCCTTGGATTGATCAGCATACTGCTATTATTCAACAAATCAAGAAATATGTTAAACATTTACCATGTTTAGGTCTCGCATCTCCCCATGGATTCAAAATAGTAGAAACTGATGCATCTGCTCTTGGTTATGGTGGAATATTAAAACAACGCATGCATAATTCATCGAATGATCAAATCGTACGATATCATTCTCTTGCATGGAATATTACTCAACAAAAATACAGTACTATTAAGCAAGAAGTCTTAGCAATCGTTCTTTGTGTATCTAAATTTCAGGATGATCTACTATTAATGATATTTATATATTAATGTTGTTCTCGGGAAGCGGAATTATGAATATTCGGTTAAATAGGTTCTTGATCCAATGGGAATGCATGTAGTAATTAGGTCTCAAAGGAACCGTACCCAGACATCCTAACAGATCCGGTTACAACCTAATATTTAATAAGATGTGATGAACTGATAATAACCTACAAAATATGTAAATGGGTTGTCCTCGTTTCGATATAATTTAAGAGAGGGTGTAAAATGAAAGAAATTTTTATATCCACAGTGAAATTTAGATCGACATACCTCCAGCCATAATTGCTCAAGTGTTTGCCTTTGTACTGCAAAAGAAAAGACACGTGAGAGTGATAGAGATCTTCTAGTCTATTCCTTAACTGGATTAGCCGTATAAATAGAATACACATGCCTTTATTTTATAGGCTAAGCTAGAGACCCCTGATCAGAATTCTATTATTCCTCCCATTAAGGAATAAGATTTTATTTAAAATTTAAATATTCAAAACTAGTAACTAATAGGAATAAAATTCAAAACACTCATGATTTAAATTTAAAACTTTATACGCTAGATATGTGGGTCACCTTAAGGAAAATATTCAAAATATTTTACATTCTCCCACTTGGTCCACATAACACGTAAATTACCTGATTGGGTGATTGACACTTTTGTATGGCCATTATATTCATTCCTACTAGTTTTGAAACACTCCTACTCAAATAAAGAATATTATGCACAAATCATAGCGGCAAGACTCTTATGATCGAATAATTCTCTTCCATGTATCACAATACACAATAGTCTTTACATGAGTATTTTATGAGCTAATACTTTATGAATGAACTTCCAATAAGTCATTCAGGTCCAGAATAAATATCCCCATGGATAAATAAATAATGTATGTGCACAAATAAAACCTTATTTCTCAAAAAGAGAAACTGTATATCTAATTAGAACAATGAGAGAGAAATAAACTTACAATAGATCAACAAGCCCATATGCTCCACATGACCTTTAAACTACTTTACCGGCAAACCTTTTGTCATGAGATCAGCTATCATCAAATCAGTGCTTGTATGCTCAATAGACAATTCATGTTTCTTTATATTCTCTCTTACACTGAGATACTTGATGTCGATATGTTTACTTTTGCTTCCACTTTTATTATTCTTTGAAAAGAATACTACAGCTGTGAAGATCTGATAGGTCTCGCTATAGAATCGACGATTTGAGACCACTAATAAAATTTTTCAACCATAGTGCATGTGTACTAGCTTCATAGTAAGCAACAAATTCTACCTCTATAATAGACGTAGCAACCAAAGTCTGCTTACTACTTTTCCAGGATATGGCACCTCAGCAAGAAGGAATATATAACTAGAAGTTGACTTTCTGGTGTCTACACATCCGCATAATCTGGGTCTGAATAACCAATCACCTTCTAAATGATCAGTATGCCTGTAGGTCAATTTGCTATTCTTGATTCCTTATAAGTAACGCATGACTTTTTTTGCAGCTTTCCAATGTTCCAAACCATGATTACTTTGATATCTACCTAATAATCCTACTGCCAATCTTATGTCAGGTCTAGAACAAACCTGCGCATTAATAAACTCCCAACAATAGATGCATAGGGAATATTTTCCATTTGCTCCTGTTCCAATGCATTTTGGGGACTTTGACCTTTATTAAATTTTTCCCCTTTCGACAATAGGTGCTACAATAGGAGCACAGTCCTTCATGCCGAAACTCTCTAAAACTTTCTCATTGTAGGCCTTTTGAAACGGTCCTAATGTTTTTTGTTGTCTGTCTCTGTGAATCTTTATGCCAATGACATACGAGGCTTCACCCAAATCCTTCATTCAAAGTTTTGAGAGAGGAACTACTTACTTTCATATAGCAAAACTAAGTCACTGCTTGCAAGTAAAATATCATCCACATATAGGACCAGAAAAATGAACTTACTCCCACTGACCTTAAGGTATATACACTGATTAACAACGTTCTCAATGAATTCGTATGAGGTGATAACCTCGTGAAATTTCAATCAAAGCATAATTCAATTTCTACATAAACTACCGATCAATCAGCTAAAACGGCGATCGATCGTATTTAACCCAAAACGATTAAATTCACACAAACCACTACATACCCTCAAATCTTTGCCCAAAACACTCCCAAATCAACCACATGCAAAATCCATTCCAATGTACATATTAAAAACACAATGATAACCTCCAATCATCACCAATCATAACCACAATACTCATAAATACCAAATCTAACCCAAATCAAATAAATCATCACAAAACCAATCAAATCATTCATAATAGAGATTATAGGTCAAATAACATACGTCTTGCACGAAATTCACACCAAAATCTCACAAATTTGGCCCAAATTTCTCAATGTTCAACCAGTTAAAAAATTGATGAATTTGAGTTTGGGCTTACTTTTAAATGATTCTAAACTCTCTCCCGACCAAAAGGATGGTGTTTGGGTTAAGTTTTCAGGTGAAATAGCTCCTTTTGCGTTGGCTCCAATCTCGTCCTAGCTGTGGGTGTGTTTTTAGTCTTTACCCATTGCCTTAGAGCATTCTTGTTCTTAAGACTCGACAAACACTGTTCGATCGACTATTTTGCTGATCGATTGCTCAGTCAACATTAAAATTCCTGCTATGTTTTTCGATTGATCAAGATCAATCGGTCCAACAAACCGTTCGATCGCGTCAGAAAGTCAAAACGATGCCAGTTAAAAGTGATCGATTGATTGGCTTTTGTTGACTTTTAAAATGTTGACTGATCAAATTTTTTGGCTGTCAAATTTACAACCGATCGATCGGTGACCTCACGTCAAAATCACGACGTCTAGACCAATCGAACGATATAGTTAGCTGTCCGAATGGCAATAAACATCTAAATGTCACCATGTTGACCCAATCGATCGGCGATCTTAATTATTAAATAATGATTTATAAACTGAAAAATGACTTAATTATAAAATAATATTTTATTTATGATGTTATCTTCATACATGCCTTATATTAATAATTTATAATCATGTGCTATATAAGATTTCATATCATTTATAGCATGTATAAACTAACTCTTGCACTATGTTTCTGTGATATAACATGTACAACTTAAACATGTTTTTCCTTATATATGCTTCCATGATTAATGATGTGTACTTGACATGTTTTTATGTAATCTAAACATATCCTAACATACTTTGTTTATGTATAATTTGTGTGTGCAAATAACTAAACATAGGTGTTCAATCACTTCTTTACTACTCATTACGTATATCTACTTAGATTACTACTCCGTCGCCAACTATGTGCACTTGGATTGTTTATATATATATATATGTGCGTAGATATTTTATTAAATTCTTATATTCTGTTTATTTGATCGATCAATATTTATTTTACATACATACATATTTTTTATTAAATTCTTCATTATATATTTGATCGATCGTTATTTATTTTATTTAAAACGTATTTGCACTTAGATAAATGTACTTAGATTTTATTTAAATTATTATATTGGAAAAATTACCCGAATGATCCTAGTGGATTCATGTTGTGACAAAATGATCCATGTGTTTCAACTTGAACAAATTAGTCCTTGTGGTCATCAAACCGTTGCACCATGGTCCTTTTGTCCTTCCCACGGTGAAGTCACTAACGGAGCATGCTGATGTGTCCAAAATTTGTCATGTGGACATTGCTAATTTGACAAATATGTACATGTGGAATGCCAGCTCACACAAAATTTAAAAAAGAAAGAAGGTAAATTTACCACTTTACCCATTGTTAAAAAAAAAAAAAAATCTTTGGCCCTAAATTTACCCCCAAATCACCTCCCCTTCACAGAGAAAACTCCGCTTCACACTTTCCCCCTCATCACCGGACCTCCACTCCCCCTCCACTTCCGGTCGGCCATTTCCCCCCTCTTTAGCTTCCATTTCCTTCGGCCTTTTTCATTATGGTCTTTCAACCCAAATAACGCAAAACCCCAAATCACCGTTCATCGCAAATCCGCTTTTCTTGTTGTGATCTTCGTCACCCAAATCTCCTAAACGAACTCTTTCAAGAGCCCCCTCGAGAACCCCTTCGTGCTTCAAGAGCTTGAAATCACCGAGAACCCATAAATGAGCCCATCAAGAACCCATGAAGAAGCCCCACCGAGAACATCGTGCTGCCATTCCTTCGTTGCACTCAATTCATAGGTAATGTATTATTTCCCACTATTTATAAATGAAAGTTTGTCTGCGAAATAGTTCGTATATATTTTCTTCGATCTTTGATCTTGAAGGAAATCTTGTCTCTGAACAGTCTTCGAATTTTTCAGATCTTGTTTAGCTCACTACCTGAAAAACTTGTTAGATCTCACAACCTTAGCAGCCCAATTGTTTTGTCTCTTTCCTTTCCACTCCTCACAGCCGTTACAGGGTTTCTCAAATTTCTAATGGCCAACTGTTTAGAAAAAGCTATCTTATAGTCTTTTCCTGAACCCTAGCTGTGATATGATGTGGGATCATTAAGGATCTCAGATCTCGACCGCAGGATCACATAGAAAACTTTTTTTTTTCATTAATTCCCTTATATTTTTATATTCCGAATTTGTGAGCTTCTACTAATTGTGATCATGTCTATTAACATATCACAATTTACCCCGAGATAATGAGATTAATTTGTGAAATCCCTTTTGCTAACAATATTAACTTATTTATCCTTTCCACCATACTATATTCCACATGAGCCAATAGGATCAGAATAATATCACCGATTAAATCCCTAGCTCATATAATTCTTAATTCCAATCTGTAACTTGTTGAACTCCAAATTGTTTCCAAAAGAATTTATTAATTACATTGGCCAGTGATTTTCTAGAGTTCAACCCCATATAGATTTAATGAATATACTATCTTGTTAAGAGACTGATGGATTCCTTATTGAGCATTTATACAAAACTATTTACTATATACAACCCAATTTTGTCTGGAATATTTGACCTATAAAGATCATCACCAAATGACTCATCAAAGCACAAGTACACAACAAACAAACCTATAAATCTCTCAGGTCTAAGGGTACATAAGTCAATTGTGTTGAATATCATTCTCAACATCAGTGATCACTTCTAGAAGGTATTCATATTTGATCCCGTTCAGTGCATGTACTCTTACATTGCACCACTCGTTTGCTTAAGGTCACCACCTCAATGACAAAGTCCATCATCCTATTTAATAGAGGCACAACGAGTGTAGACCTATATACATAAACATGTATCTTGGTCTAGAACAAAGTCAGTAACAAGGAACCAAAAAGTCATACTCTCCACTTTTGATTCATTAATCATTGGCATGACTTCTCTACAATGTCACTTAACAATAAAACTGTGTGACATCTTATGCCACAACATAATACCCATAAATAAATAAATAAACACATGTGATAAAATAAAAAAATAATTATCTCATAATTATTCTTAAATAAATGATTTTTAGGGCATATTTCTTACAATCTCCCACTTGCACTTAAAACCATTTATACATATACTTGACTCCCATTGACTCTAAATGTTTCTCAAACACCTTTTGTGTCAATGCCTTTGTGAACAAGTCTGCAATGTTCTCATCTGATGCAATCTTTTTCATAACCACATCACCCCGGTTCACTGTGTCACATATAAAATGAAACCTTCTTTCTATGTGTTTTGTCCTTTGATGAGCCCTAGGTTCACTGCCTGTGCTATAGCACCATTGTTATCACAATAAATGGTGATGAAACTCAATCGAAGGGACAACCTCAAGCTCTTGTATAAATTTACGAATCCGTACAGCTTCTTTTGCAGATTCACTTGTAGCTATATATTCTACTTCAGTGGTAGAGTCAGCAGTAGTACTTTGCTTGAAACTCTTCCTGTTGGCTTTATGGGGGCCAGCAATAACCCTTTGACACGTGTTTGTCCCTTCGGGATAGATAACAGTGCTTGACAGCCCAACCTGTAGCACCCACGTGTCCACCTGTCGCTTAGTACGGGGCTCTACGCTACCGAAATAAGGTTGCGCCTTAGCTTTCAGCTTAAGCTTTTGGCTCAATGGTAGCGTTTGATCCGGCCTACAATTAGTATCAGAGCGAAGTCCCAGGTTCGAGTCCCAGGGCAGTTGCTGGGATTGTTGGCTTTTTGGGGGCCAACAATAACCCTTTGACTCGTGTTTGTTCCTTCGGGACAGAGAACAGTGCTTGATAGCCCAACCTATGGCACCCACGTGGTGCAGCCCCTCATGTCCACCTGTCGCTTAGTACAGGGCTCTCTAGCAAGTGTATAAGGAAATAAGGTTGCGCCTTAACTTTCAGCTTAAGCTTTTGGCTCAACGGTAGCGTTTGATTCGCCCTACACCTCCAACTCACTGCTTCTTTACCCAACATGAATACAAATCCAGAATTCAATCTTCTATCATCAATATCAGATTGAAAATCTGAATCTGTGTATCCCTGGACAATAAGCATATCCTCACCTCCACACACCAACAATAGTGTTTGGTTCTTCTCAAATATTTGAGAATATGCTTGACTGCTGTCCAGTGCTCAGGCCTGGGTCTGATTGATATCTACTCACAACACTAACTGCATGACTAATATCTGGCCTTGTACAAAGCATTGCATACATGAGGCTCCCTACAGCAGAAGCATAAGGACATGACCTCATCTTATCTCTCTCTTCTTGTGTCTTAGGAGACATCTTTTTGGAGAGATGAATATTATGCCTAAAGGGTAAAAACCCTTTCTTGGCATCCTGCATACTAATACCTTGTCAATATAGTGGACTTGTGAAAGTCCCTAAAAGCCTCTTTTCTCGGTTTCTAAACACTTTGATTCCAAGAATGTAGGACGCTTCCCGAGGTCTTTTATTGAAAAATGGTTCGCTAACCATGTTTTCACTGATGACATTGCACCGATGTCATTCCCTATGAGTAGAATATCATCAACATAAAGAATAAGGAACATTACTGAACTCCCACTAATCCTCTTGTAAACACAAGATTCATCTATGTTTTGTGAAAAACCAAACGATTTGATCATTTCATCAAAACGGATGTTCCAACAACGTGATGCCTGTTTTAGTCCATAAATGGACTTGTTCAGTTTGCACACTTTAGATTCTTGTCCAGGAGAAAAGAAACCTTCAGGTTGTTCCATATAAATCTCCTCTTGGATGTACCCATTCAAAAATGCGGTTTTCACATCCATCTGCCAATCTCATAATCATAATGAGCGGCGATGACAATAGGATTCTAATGGACTTCATCATAGCTACTGGTGAAAAGGTTTCCTCATAGTCAATACCATGTTTTTTAGTATAACCTTTCGCAACCAGTCTAGCTTTGAAGGTCTCTACCTCTCCAGTAGGTCCTCGTTTTCTTTTGAACACCATTTACAACCTATAGGCTTGATGCCTTTTGGTTGATCAACAAGGGTCCAGACCTCATTGGAGTACATGGAGTCCATTTCTGATTCCATTGCTATCTTCCAGTGTGCTGCATCTTTGTCACTATAGCCTCTTGGTAAGTATATGGATCATCATCCAACCCTCCGATTGCATTTGATAAATCTCATTTATCATGCCATATCTACTGGAGGTTCTAATTCTTTTACTACGTTGAGGCTCTTGAGTTCTGAACTTTCAGACTCATCAGTGGGTTCAGTTATATCCCTTTCATTAATCTTATCTGCCAAGTTTCTGGTTCACCGATTGTTCTCAAGAACAATCTTGCTTTTACCATCACTTAGGCTGTACTCATCTTTAAGAAAATCGCATTCCTACTGACAATTACCTTTTGATCCTTTGGTTATAAAAATAATAACCAGTTGCCATTTTTGGGTAACCCACAAACAAACATTTTTCAGTCCTTGACTCTAGCTTTCCCACATCAAACTTTTTAACGTGAGCTGGGCATCCCCATACTCTCAAGTGTTTTAAGACTTGGCTTTTACCAGTCCATAACTCATATGGAGTATTAGGAACTGACTTAGTGGGTATCCTGTTTAGATATAAACAGCTGCCTCCAAGGCATAACCCCAAAAATAAATAGGTAATTGACATGCTCATCATTGATCGAACCATATCCAATAGTGTTCAATTTCTTCTTTCTGCAACACCATTATGTTGTGGCGTAGCAGGGGAGTCAACTGAGATATGATGCCTTTTCTTGAGATGAGTTTGAAAATCTCCTAGAGATATTCACCTCCTCTATCAGATTGAGTATCTTAATACTCCTTTCCAGTTGATTCTCAACTTCACTCTGAAATTCTTTGAACTTTTCAAAGGATTCAGACTTGTGTTTCATCAGGTATACATAACCATACCTGGAATAATCATCTGTAAAAGTGATGAAGTATGAGAAACCTCCTTTGGCTATGTGGTTAAAAGGACCACATACATCAGTGTGAACCAACTCTAACAACTCTGTGGCTCTAGTTCCTTTTCCTTTAAAAGGATTCTTGGTCATCTTTCCCTTGCAAGCAAGGCTCACATATTGGGTAGGGTTCAACCTTCAAAAGGTCTAATGGCCCATCCCTACTAATCTGTTGATCCTATCCAGATTAGCATGACCAAGTCTTAGATGCCACAAGTAAGTGGGATTGACATCCCTCTTCCTTTTGAGAGTTTTCACACTAGTATCAGCATCTTTCTCTATATTATTCATAGAGTCTACCATATTATCCAAAATATAAAGACCATCTATCATAGTACCAGAAGCAAGAAACTGATTTTGAAACTTAATAACAAGTTTAGAATTAAAAACAAGTGAATATCCTGATAAACAAGTTTTGAAACTGAATTAAGTTTCTACGAACTTCTGTACGTAAAGACAATCTTCCAAAATAAAAGTTTTATTTCGTTGTAGACTCAAGTGAAAAATCCAATGGATGTTGCTGCAACACTTGCAGTCGTTCCAATTCTTAACACAATTTCCCCTTTATTCAACCTCCGGGTTTCTTTAAACCCTTGCAACGTATTGCAAATGTGAAAGGTTGCACCTAAATCAACGCACCAAGAATTTAGTGGACAATCCATCAAATTCGCTTCTATGATTAGCATATCTTTAGAAGGAATCATATTTCAATCAACAACATTTTGGCCCAATCCTAAAATATGATATGAAGGATAAAGATTTGACATATTGAATATGCAAAAACAAAGAAAGAATAATCACATGTATTTATATTCTACTAGCATCGGGTTTTTGAATAACTAATGGTACCTCCCACTACAACACTGCAATCAAGAAAAATCTAGAATATAACAATTATATTCTGTGTCACTAGTGTGTATCAAGAACTCTTACCTCATAAGCACATGATCCTATTTTAGTAACCATGGACACATCTTGTAAAAGCGAATAATAATTATCCATTACAAATTCATCTCATGTCACATACTAATAGCATGTAATTATTTGTAATTCTTGATATTCCTCTTGGCCACAAAAAAAGCACAGTATTTACTATTTTAGCGTACGTGTTTATTTATTAAGGGCAACCATCGTCTAAATGAAATGTAATTTTGAAATGGGTCAGCACTGCTATTTTAGTCAACACCCCCACTCCTCATACATCCTCATTTATCTTTCAAAGAAATAAATGAAACAAACTATAAAATTAAGAAATTGGAATCCCTTATTATAGTTTCATCCAATTCTCAATATTATAGAATTCTCATTTACCAACAATGGGTGGCCATGGGATTAGTTTCCTCTAAACAATCCCATTTAGCCCTTGAATTATTATTATTTTAAATAAAAATAAAAGTCAACGCTCAACGCTCAGAAACAAGGTCAATGGGTCAGCCTCTCAGTTCAGGTCCAACTCGATCCGAGACCGTGGTCATGGTTCAGGTCTAACCCGGACCAAATTGATCCAACCACATGGGCTGGACCAATTTAGGCCAGGCCCGTGTGGTGACAAAAAACCTTTGTCCCTCTTTTTTTTTGAAATGGTCCAACTATTTGGGCCATATGGGCTTGGGCCGGGTAGGGCAACTATTGCCCTGCCGAATGGCCTAGCGTTTGACCCAGGGCATCTCAATGCCCTAGGCGTTGCTGGCCCCTTATAGGAAAGCAAGGCTGGCCAGGCAGCCAGTCTTCACGGATGGTGCCGGCCAACCTCCGGTGGTCACTACGCACCAATTAGGGACTCGGCTGGCCACCTAAAGGCCTTTAACACGCGTGCCTTACACGGGTGTTAAGTGGTGTCCACAGTCCACCATGGCTATGGACGCCACCCACCTTCCAGCAAGGGTGCCATGCTGGTGGCTCTGGCGTGACTCTGGCAAGGGAATCCGGTGACCCACCATCAACCCTAGAAATTTGCACAGTGAACAATACGCAAAAACATAAAGGTTTTAATATATAATAAATTTCAATTTATAAAACCAATATAAACGAAACAATTTTCGTTTATTCCTATGCAACAATTGTTTAGATCTTAAACAAATTTCAGGAGTATGAGATTCAACTAACCTAGCTTTGGTACCACTGAAAGTTTGTTTGCAGAATAATTCGTATAGATTTTCTTCGATCTTGAAGGAAATCTTGTCTCTGAATAGTCTTCGAATTCTTCAAATCTTGTTTAGCTCACCATTTGAAAAACTTGTTAGATCTCACAACCTTAGCAGCTCAATTATTCTACCTCCTTTCTTTCCAGGCCTCACAGCCTTCACAAGATTTCTCAAAGTTCTAATGGCCAACTGTCTGGAAAAAGCTATTTTATAGTCTTTCCTGAACCCTAGTTGTGATATGTGTGGGATCGTTAGAGATCTCAGATCTCGGCTGTAGGATCACATGGAAAACTATTTTCCATTAATTCCCTTATATTCTTATATTCCGAATTTTAGGCTTTTACTAATTGTGATCATGTCCATTAACATATCACAATTTACCCCCGAGAAGATGAGATTGATTTGTGAAATCCCTTTTGCTAACAATATTAACTTATTTATCCTTCCACCATGCTATATTCCACATGACCCAATAGGATCAGAATAATAACACCGATTAAATCCCTAGCTCATATAATTCTTAATTCCAATTTGTAACTTGTTGAAGTCCCAAATTGTTTCCAAAAGAATTTATTAATTACACTGGCTAGTGATTTTCTAGAGTCAACCCCATACAGATTTAATGAATATACTATTTCGTTAAGAGACTGGTGGATTCCTTATTGAACTTTTATACAAAACTATTTACTATATACAAGACCCAACTTTGTCTAGAATGTTTAACCTATAAAGATCATCACCAAATAACTCAATCAAAGCTCAAGTATACAACAAACAATTCCATATAAACTCTGTCTAAGGATACTATATGTCACGCCCCAAACGCTAGCCCGACAAGGCTAATGACAACCGCGAGCATTCCCAACAATGAACGCTCCAGCGCACTTACTAAAATCTTGAAGCGGAATTTTTTTTTAAAACTAACCTGCTATTAATAATTCAAAAAATATGAATTTCTTTAGTTCATGCAAATACTATTCAGAAGTTTATTTTTTTATCCACATCTGACATGCAGACCCTCAAGGCTCTACTGAAGTATAAGAATATGTAAATAAGTGTAGGCGGAATAAAAACATATAACTATATCAAATAATAGACAAAGAGAGACATTTAGAATCAAATCCTCAGGCAATAACTTAAAGCAATAAATTATAATTACATCATGGTCCCAAAATATAAGTTGCTTAAGAGTCTTAAGTCTCGTAGCTGAACAAACCATGACCACAACACAATGGAGGTTCATATCAGCTATTTCAAAAATAACTTAGGATCTACAAGAATTGCAAATTAGGGGAAGGCACTCTCGTCAGCCCCCCCTCTCGAGTTCTAGATCCTCCTCATGAGTTCCTTCACCTGGAACATCATCTGGAATGATACAATTGAGATGCTATGAGTCGAATGACTCAGTAAGGGATATGCATGACATGATCATGAATGACAGGTATATATATGCCAAAAATAAATGCATGTTTATGTATGCAACTCTTGTCCATGCAAATTTGCTTAAAAGTTCCTTCATCCTTATTTGGGCTACTACTCTCGCTCCATTTACCCCTGAAGTTAGGGTTGTACGTTCCTTTTGGAACTGTTCCCCTTTCCCTTGGAACATGTCATTTGGTCGAGCTAGCCCTTGATGTGGCCCCAAGCCTGATGGCTAGACATGACCCTTAGAGGTCCACACCTTCTCGCATTCGTCCTTCAGTGTGGTTACACATACCTTGAGGACTACCATCCTTCTCGCATTCGTCCTTCGGAGTGGATGCACCTATTTTACTTTGGTACAGTACCGACCATCTTATTTAGCCCCATAACATATCCTAACATAGCATAAAATCTCATTTTCATTTGCATAAAATTTCCCTTTCTTCCTTTTGAGAAAATTAATGCAAATGTTCATGATGTGCCCAATGACAAATAATCATGCTGTGTATCATTCCAGTTTTCGAAAAAATAATTTTTCCACTTACCTTTATCCACTCGAGCTTATGGTGGCACCTTGCCTACAAATGAGTCATACTATTGTCGTCACTTAAATAATTTAAAGATTTACTTGATATAGGAAATAATCATTCAATTAAAAGTTAGCATATCATACTAAATCACACATGTTTCTTTACTAAACCAGCAGTGATCCTACAATGTAAAACTTTATCTTAAGTTTCCCAAACCCATTAAACTTGGATGCCAAAATGATCCCTACACTCCATGTTGTAACATATTAAAATTTCAGGTAATTTGGAGCTTGTTTGCCACTCGAAAGGTTTACCCAAAAATGCAAGTTGTTGGGGGTGTCCAAGCGGACAGCCACTACGTCTCCAGCTTCAAAAATTTATAACTTCAAAAACATGGCTCCAAATTACATGAAATTTCTTTTAAACTTCTCTGCTTTCATAGCTCAAACTTGAAGATAAAAATCATAAAAATCGAAACTACTTTAGATTTTCAAAAACACTTCATAGCAGATGAAATCCTAGAGCAACACTGCTGCTGCCTCCAGCTCGGCCTTCCACTTTCAAAACATCATAACTTATTCAATACACCTCTAAATCTCACGAAATTTACCTTAAAATGTTCTTCTTTCATAAAATTAAAATTCAAGACCAGACCCATAAAAATATGACTTAAATTGATCACTTAAAATTTACTTGAAATGAGCAAGAAATCTGGACGTGCAAGGCTGCTGATAGCTTGACGTCTGGACTTTTAAAAACCCATAACTTACTCAATATTTATCGGAATCACCTGAAGTATGGCTTAAAATCTTTTAATTTTATAGGCCTATAACATAAAGTTCTCTCTAAGATCAAAGGATAAAAATATTGCATCAAGATTACTCCTAATCCGAGCTTCGTGATCTGCAGAAGCTAAATTTCAGCAACTAGTTTAACAAGTCTACCCTATAATTCTTAATGATTTCCAACACTATAGATCAAGCTTATCAATGCTACGGGTTCTCCAACAACAACAATAGCTTGTAATAGATAAGGTCTGACCTCTATAGATGTAACAGCAGCAAACTATGGTCTCTTTAAGCATTATAATTCCCAGCAACCATTCACTCAAGAATTTGGACTATTTCTATGGCTTGTTACAAAAACAAACTATACCCGCTCTACTAGTTTCATTGACGGCAAGATCACTAATAGCAGCAACCCAGCAATTGCCCAGCAACTCAGAAGTCATAAGGCACCCTTCCACTTCTTCTTCTCTTATCTTCCTTCTTCTTCTTCTTCTTCTTCTTCTTCTCTTCCGCGGTTTCAGCGTTTTCCTCCTCTTGTTTGTGTGCGTGAGTGCGTGAGTGCGTAAGTGACAAAAGGAGCCGAAGAAGGAAAATGGGGAGGGGGAAAAAATAGCGTGAAACAAAGTGTTGGGGAGGAAAAGACCATCCTATCCCAAACTTTGTTAGCAACGCCTCCCACGATTGGTGAATCATGCGGCTGCAAGTTATTATTATTTTTTTCTCCTGGTCACGTGTGTCTCTCACCATACGCCTCTTTCCTTCACTTTATTCAGTTATTTTTTTATTTATTATTTTTTTATAGACACCTATAATGCAATTTATCACTATTAAAAATTTGCAAACAATATAACATGTAAATTATTAATAAGGATGTAAGAGAAGTGCTAAAGGAAAATTTCACCTTAGATATAATTTTAAATCAAGTCAACCATACATTTCTTTTCCCAATAATTCAGAATAGTGCAGACCTTAAAGAGTTAAGAAGTAAGATTTTAAATGTCTAAATTGGCATCGAAAGACACCTAAACTAATTGATGCTACTAGTCTCTAAGTCGGGGTCTCACACTATAAGTTGATTGTGTTGAATATTATTCTCACCATCAATGATCACTTCTAGAAGATATTCATATTTGATCTCGTTCAATGCATGTACTCTTACAGTGCATTCACTCATTTGCTTAAGGTCACCTCCTCGATGACAGAGTCCATCATCCTATTTAATAGAGGCACAACGAGTGTAGACCTATATACATAAATATGTACCTTGGTCTAGAACAAACGTTAAGTAAACAAGGAACCGAAAAGTCATACTCTTCGCCTTTGATTCATTAATTATTGGCATGACTTCTCTACAATATCTCTTAACGATAAAACTGTGTGACATCTTATGCCACAACATAATACCTATAAATAAACACATGTGATAAAACAAAAGAAATAATTATCTCATAATCATTCTTAAATAAATTGGTTTTTAGGGCATATTTCTTACAATAGACTCTACCACTGCGAATTATTGGACCCAATTGCAAGTTGTTGGTCTCTTAATTGTTGTCCGATCAGGAAGGGGTTTACTTGATGATATCGCAAGTTGTGGGTTCACTTGCACATGCATGCTTATTTTTGTTTGGTTTTGTATCGGTTATACGGACTTTAGTGATGAAAATGACAAAAACAATGATTTGGGATCATTCGTTCCAAATTGTTTTTAATTTAGTGGTCCCGCACACATCACATGCATGATTTATGTTTAATTTGTTAACTTGTTAAACTAAGCACAGGGATCAATTCCTTTGTTGCATGAATGTCACACATCTACGGACTTGAATAAGAAAATGGGACCACTTCGTTTATTACATGTATCATCTCATAGACACTGCCTCTAACAAAATTCTTTTTCCCTATTTCGGGAGTAGATATTTGCATTCCTGTTTCCAATGCTTGAAAATGCCATAGAATGTACTCAAGCTAGAAGGGAGATGAAAACCTTACAGACAACTTTGCTTCTTTACCGTGGATTACTAGGACATTCCTAACTTTAAAAAGTATTGTTCCTGCTTCCATGTGTGAGATGAATAACTGTAATAGCAGAAACATCATTTGTGCTTGTAATTATTATTTTTTTGGTTATTTATGTAACATGAATTCCTCAAGACAAGATCTTAATTCAACAAATATGCTTTATGATTTTGACACTGAGCTTCTTTTTTGTCATTTTTTTCCTTCTATTTTCTGGGACAGTCTTTTTTTGGGTTCCTAACACTGCACATTTTATGTCTTGAGGGTTTTAGAGAAACACAAAAAGTGTCATTAGTGTTTGTAATGGATTGAAAAAAAAATGATACATGAGGAGTATGTGCAGTAGTCTTTCGAATGTGACTATGTGAGCCTTCTCCAATCCCATTTCCAACCAAGGAGAATTTGACAGCGAAGTGTGTCTACATGTGCGATCTTCGGAGTTTTGTCAAATTTGTTTTGCTTCATGTGTGATTTTTTTAACAGTTGCTTGAATATCAGTATGCTAGAATCCCCTTAGAGAAGGAAACATAGAAACTGGATCCACCGTTTTATTCTTCAAACTTGAATTGGAATTCTTGCAATTGTCTTAAAAATTAAAATCAGTTCGTGGGGTCTCTGTTTTCAAAGTGAAGACACAAAGACACAAACGAAGTAATTTGAAGAGAACGCAATTTATACTCATTTGTGCTTGAAAACATTATGTTTTAGTCCTAATGAAAATGTGATATGTTAACCATTATCTTTTCCATCAATTTTGCATAAATGGTGCACATTTACATTCATCACAGGAGTAGTCTAAACTTCGTGTGCGAGGAATACGTAGGAGGAGAGGTTGTGGACTTAGGAGTCGTGGATCCAGATTACATATCGACAACAGTATTCCACGAGTACGCCAAGGTTTGATTAGAGTAGTTGAACATGGTGGGATTCCCATACAAATTCAAGGAAGATGTGCTCAATAATGGGTTTAGCTTGCTTTATTCTGATAAGGACGTGTGACAGTTGTTTGATCGGATTGCTAGAGAGCATATTAATGTGATGCACGTATACTTTGAGCATGGAGTAGATGTGCCTAATTTTGTACTAGGGGCGTCCCAAATTCCCTGTATCGCTCATCGCTGAGAGTGTTGACATTGTTGGAGCCACAGAGGGTGGCTACATTAGCAGAGACATTGATGTGAGTTTTAAATTTTAGATTCATATTGATTACACTTTAATAACTTATTGATATGTTGATCTTTTATACATTCTTTTCTGTAAACAGGCACATGATAATTCAATGAATGATGAAGCTGAGGTACATTGCAATGAATGCTCTGAGGCTCCTACTAATTGCCTGTTGAGGATTAATGTTGCTGGTGAAGGTGCAGTTCTCCCTAAGCCTTCAAAGAATGAGAATCCAGTTGGTGAGGACCACAGTGGTGAAAATATCCTGGTTGAGCAGTTTGTGACAGATTTACATGATAATTGGGATAATGATGAAGACCGATCTGATGAAGATAGTAAAGTGGAAGGGCATGTAGATGAGCCTCTTTGTGACTTTGAGGTTTCAGATACAGAAGCTGTACCAAAGATATATCCCCCATCTGTTGGAGAAGGCCATTGCCCATGCCAACGTGATGGCTTGGTTTGGATATATGCCTCTGTTGCTAGAGCCAATGACAATGATGTAGCACATGACGATTCCTTGGGTGAGGATCTCCAAAGTATGAGTGATGGTGAAGGCGCACATCCATATTACAAAGAATTCAATGAAAGTCTGAATGGTGGACGAGCTGAAATTTAGGGATGTGAGACTGTTTAAGCTTGCATGGAAGTAGTATTGCATCCAAAATGGGTTTAACTACAAGAGTATGTCAAGAATGACAAGGTGAGGGTGAGGACGACATGTAAGGGTGTAAATTGTCCTTGGTGAATGCATGCATCATTCACCAATGAGATAGAAGCTCTCCAAGTGAAGACTCAAAATGCCAAGCACACTTGTGGGGTACATTACACAAACAGTAGAGTCACCCTGCTTGGATTAGGAAGTAGTACCTCGATGGTTGGGGTTTCGAAACACACTGCATATTGGGGTCTACGGTTGGCATTGGATATGATAAACGAAAAATATGCCAACTAGTATAAGCTTGCGTACGATTACGCAGTTGCAGTTCTGAAGTGGAACCTGGGTAGTTGGTTGAAGATCCACCATAGTGAAGGGTTCTTCGAATGTAAGTATGTGTGGTTCTATGTGTGCAAGTGGAGAATTCTTGTAGGTTGTAGACCAGTCATATTTGTTGATGCATGCTTCTTGAAAGGACCTTTTGGTAGGCAGCTCTTCTGTGTGGTTGTAAAGGATGGGAATGAGGACATGTTCCCTACTGCAATTGTTGTTTGTGAGAATGAATGTAGAGCATCTTGGACTTGGTTTATTGGTATGTTGCTTGATGATCTGAACGATCGTCAATGTGTATTTACGTCAGATAGACAAAAGGCATGAATATTTATGAATACTTATTTTAATTCAATATTTGTTTTTAACTTATTGACAAGTTAATGACTTATCTTTCTGCATATGGACTTCTCGATACATTTGATCTTCTCCTTCCTAACATGGAGCATAGATTTTGCCTAAGCCACTTGCACGCAAATTGCAAGGGCTATGGTTGGACAAGCTTACCATTTAAGGCTGAGCTGTGGGCGTGTGCAAGGTCAAGTGCTGAAGTCCAATTCAAAATGCACATGAAAGATATTGAAAAAATGTACCTGTATGCAAACACATATCTATCCAAGAGCGACCCTCGGTCCTAGTTTCAACATGCATTTTCAACACATACAAAGAGTGACATGTTACTCAATAACATAGCAAAGACATTTTTAGGTGAGTTAAGTTATACACGGTTGTCAAAATATATTATAACTTGTTGTAGGCTTAAAAAAAAAAAAAAAAACCTGTCCACACTCATGCCATGTTGAATATTCTTGAAATATCATATAGCATGCAAAAGGTAAATCACTACCTGAATAATAAATTTGAAAAAGGGTTAAATACACTTTGCCCCCTTATCTTTGGGGTCATTTACACTTTACACTCGATGTATTATTTTTGAGACATTGGGCCCTTTAACTTACACATTTTTTCAATTTGGACCCTGTACCCAAATTGCCCGTCAATTTATATGGATTTTGTCAAAATTTTTGCACATTGCCCTCTTATTTTTGGGGATATTTACACATTGCACCCCACATTTTGATGGAATCCATCTAAATTGACAGGCAATTTGGGTACGAGATCCAAATTGAAAAAAGGGTTAAATACACTTTGCCCCTTTATTTTGGGGTCATTTACACTTTGCACCCCGATGTATTATTTTTGAGACATTGGAACCCTTAACTTCACACATTTTTTCAATTTGGACCCTGTACCCAAATTGTCCATCAATTTAGACGGATTTCGTCAAAACATGGGGCACAATGTGTAAATACCCCTAAAGATAAGGGGGTAATGTGTAAAATTTTTGACATAATCCGTCTAAATTGACAGGTAATTTGGGTACAGGGTCCAAATTAAAAAAAATATGAGTTAAGGGGTCTCAAAAATAATACCAATCCTACCCATTTGCAAAGTGTATTTAACCCTTTGAAAAAAGTAATTTAATAAAGTAATTATCTACTTTTAAAGAAGAGTCTTGCTTGTCTAGCTTACCGAACTTACCTACCTTAAGGGCTCTAAGGATATAGTTATTGGCTCAGACCTAGCTCGATTTTAAGGGTGGGCATATCCAGAAATGGAACCATAATGAGCAATTCTAATTCCAGTACCTACTAGAACCCATATTTTTGGTAAATATTGGAATAAAAAATTGAAATATTCCAATATTTGATTTGTCGGTTTTATTTGGCCAATTTTTGAATGCGCCTAAAATTATTTTGGGCATTTGGGGTCATATTTGGTGCATTTTTAGGTCAAATTGGGCTTATGAGTTCTATTTAAGCCCTTTCGTTTTGAGTGTGTTATACATATCATAAACTAATCATTTATGATTGATACAACAATTTTTTATGTTTTATGTGAAATAACAAGACTAAAAATCTTATTGGTTTTATGGACATTTTAATTTGTGTTTTTTGCCCATATGTGTGTGTGACCAATAGATAATAAATGCATACAATACAAACGAAAAACTAAATGAAATACTAGAACTAGAAATTTCAGTATTTCTGTTAGAATTTTCGGTTCCAAAAATAGTGTAAATCCCATACTGGTTTCAGTATAGACCGGATGTGAAATCAAAATTCCGGCACCAGAATCGAAAATTTTAGTTCCCACCAAATTTTTTGCACACCCTTAGCTGTGATTCCTTATGGGACTTAATTTAGAATAGACCGGCCTTGTGTGAGCGGGACGTGCGACGCTATGCCTATATAATCCTCTGAAGTCTCAGTTTCGTTCATTCGTTCTAGCCTGTTCACTGTGATCTAAAACCGAGCAACATATTGGTATTCCCAAGATCACAAAAAGGGTTTAATCATGATTAGGATAAAATCACTAACTTTGGGCTGGTCATGGAAGTCGGCTTCATGAATAAATGTGAGGATCACTATATGTCCCCGTAGTCTATCGCTCGTGGTAAGATTGGGCCAGCACTGGATATATGTTCGCTTGGCTATATCATGGTTGAGATTATTTATAGGAAGCCAACGTGGTTGGACATATGTAACCATCTCTCGTCTTGACGAATTGCCTAAAATACTTGAGAATCTATTCAAGGATGGGAATGATTTTCTGAGGAAGTGCTTTGCAATAAATCCCTGTGAGAGATGAAAGGCCCAGAGGTTTCTAAATCATCATTTTGTTCTTTGTGTTGTTGGAGTTATCAAGAGGTTCAAGTCATTGCAGCCTATTTAATTAGGTGTCGTAAGGGTGACGAGCATCCGCTGGTTCTTGGGCGTTTGCTTGTGGTGTTAAGATCTCGCTATGCATCCAAACTGCCCTAAGTTTGTATGAAGCCAATATACTAGAGGTGCTTGGAATTTCTCTCATTACCATAAAAAATAAAATTTAAGACAGTAATCATGCAAAAATGAAGAAAAAAAATCATATAGACCTCATTCTTAATCGTTTGCATGTTCATCAATATATTCATCATTTATCAAAGTTTCATAATGATAGGCTAAAATTATTTCATATTATTCTTGAAATAAGGGTGAAATTTTGAGGAAAAGTTTTATTTTGTTGTCTCTCATATAACACATTTTGGAACTTATACTCTAAACTACAAATATTAAGATTTTGCACTTCTATCTACCAATACGTTTACACTTTAAAATCCATCCTACAATTTGGCCATTAAGATTGTGTCACTTTGTGTCTTTTTTATTGAATTTAATGGCGAGATAATAACCATATTATAAAACTATTATAGTTTAGAGTGTTTTATGTCAAGTTTAGTAATTTATGTTGCAAAGTTTAAATTACGTGGTAGTTAAAGGGTGCGGAGTGTAGTTTTCTCAAATTTTAAAAAAGATCATCTATTCAAATAAATAATACACATACAATCATCAAATGCTAATATATAAAAATATTTTATATGATATTTGTCTGCAAAATTGTTAAAGGAACTCTAATAATGGAATCATAGAGCAACATAGTCTTACCCACTCGATCCAAATTCTAGCTGCAGCACTCCAAATACTAGACTCATACAAAGAAGTCCCTTTTGGCTGGCCATATATATAGTTTAATATTTTTGAATTCATCAACAAAGTACACTGGGGAAGCTATGTGATGGAATTTTGGCTTTGATGGAGTGATTGTTCTAAAAATATCAAGCTAGTGAATATATAATGAAGGACATTTCAGAAGATCAAACTAAGTTGAATACAAAAATGATAACAAAACCATCAGGAAGTTTCAATTATATTTTTTAACATATTCATTAATATAGTTTAGCCAGACAAGTACTACATTATACTTGAATGAGTTCAATTCTATAATATTATCACTTTGTCATACGATAAATCGACTTGCTTTTTTCATACAGATTAATTTTTCTCATGCATATTATTCGACGAGGTTGACGTTGATGCATTATGTATTTATAAAAGATTAGAGCCAATCCGATACCAACGTTTTGCTTTCAAAATTTTCACCCCCCCTTATAGTACTATAATGGCGGCACTATGGGCCTCACACCATGTCGACCAACCCAAAGTCACTTTCACCTTATGACTCTACCCCTCTCACATTTCTTTAAAGTTTATAATAAGAATGACTCCTATCCTTAATGATTTACGACGGTGGCCATCCATTACTGAACACAGAAATGAGCCCCTCACAAAGTCAAAGACTTGATTGCGCTATAGCAACATCAATCTCTCAGAGCAACATTACTCTTTTTCGCTTTTTTCCCTACCGTAGTTGATGTCTTTGATAAAAGGAAGAGTTCTTGAAAAAGGGTTTTATGCTAGGGTGTATTTGGTAGAATCCATCAACGACCCATAATGCTGCTCATCGCCATCCAATCGTATCTACTTCAGTCATTGGTCTCGCTCAAGTTAGAGGACAAGTTGTTGACCCATTTGGATGGTTGTCCGAGCATTGATTGGTGTTTCAAAATTCTCTCTACATCGAGAACGACAATGTGTTCTACAATCTACTTCTTGAATATTCTGCCCATTGTTCTTTCATGAGGCATAATTTTGACTAGACCAACCTTGTGCGAGTGGGACGTGCGATGCAATACCAATATGATCCTTTGAGGCCTAAATTTCATGCATTCATCTGGGATGGTTCACTATGATCTAAAACTGAGCAACATATTGGTATTTCTTGCATCACAAGAATGGTTTTAATCATGATTAGCTTACGATCGTCGACTATGGACTACTCAAGGAAGTCGGCTTCGAGAATGAATGTGAGGACCACTGGAAGTTCCGTTTACAAGGAACTCCCCTGAACGGAATTATTTAAGACTCAATACGACAACAACTGAACCTGAGAACCTCTCATCCATTCAAAAAGCTAACTACCTTTACCTAGCTATTCATACCTTGCCTTCCTCCATTGCAAACTCGCAATAACAGCAACCGCACGAACTTGGCACTTGGACCTTCAAGATTTCAGCAACCTCCGAAAGTCTTGAATTTCTTTTTGGAGAAATAACAACGGTGATCAATCTATCGAACTAAGAATCCTAAAGAGAGGGGTTTATCTTCAAGGCTCCATTCTCAGTTCATAAAACAAAGGCTTAGAAAAATGGCAGAGGGTTTCTAGAGAGAGTTTCACGTTGAAAGCACGATTTCTGAATTTTTCTAACTACACTTTCATAATAGAATAAAGGGGTTATAAGCTGAGAGTGACTCTACGTTAAAGTGGAAGGTTCTGGGCTTTTTGGGTCTTTCTTGACGTCATTCATTTAGTTAGGAATGGACTGACCAAATTCTGCTGCAGCCGTGCTTCATTTCGCATTCCTGTCTGACTTGCATCTGACTTCAAGTTAACTTAAACTTTCTAAGAAATACCCAGTTTTTGTACTGCAGTCTCCAGCTCTTCACAGAAGCTTCATTAACCTTAACATCTCAGGAATTACAGCAAAATTACATACGAAGTAAAGCCAACTAAAAATATTCCTAACAATCTCCCCCTTTGGCTTACTTCGTGACAAACACAAAATATCCCAACCCCAAGGACATGGATTCTGTTGATCACCACCACAGAACCCATTTACATATGACAAGCCTATGAACTCTATCATAGCCTATTCTATAACTTCCTGAGATTTCCAAATACCTGCGATAAATAACTCAGCAAAACACAATCTTTAATCTTGTTAGATTAAAAATAACATCAATGCAATAGGAGTTAATTATACATTTTTTTAGGAATACTTCTCTCCCCCTGAGATTAGTATCCTTCCAAGATAGAGAGAGGATAGAAGGACTCTCCCCCTATGTGTTAGCATGTTTGTTCAATATAAGCAAGATTATAATCAACACTTCATGCTAATCAATCCAATACAGCAAGTCAGCAAAATAAAGAACTCATATACTTCCCACAATACCAATCACAAGCAAAATATACACTGCAAAACTGCACAACCAATATGTATTCACTTCATACTCAGCAAGCCACCATAAGAGTAATAAAGATTCAGCAGAACATAAGATCAACATAAGGATAATAAAAGGTTCAGCAAATCAACATAGAAGAACAACAACGTTCAAGGTTTAGCAGAACATAAAAAACACTACAAGTTCAACAAAAGTGCAACAGATATCAACAGAAGATATAATTACTCCCGCTTTTCTCAAGAAGGGAGCCAAAGAGAACTAGGCGGAGGCTGCAGCATCAGAAAAGAAATGGGCAGTAGCCTCGCCATCAGAAGGTACATCGTCCTCGTCATCAAAAGGCGAGTCAGAACTTTCAGGACCATCAACCCTCTGTATCAAACTATTATAATTAGACCACCCAAATATCACAATACAAGCAATATAAGTACTTATTCTACATCTGCCAAACAACCATTAGTATCAACAGCTAACAACTTAGTACTGTACTGTCATCAACTTCTCCACCTTTTTGTTAAGAAGGAGGCCAAAGGGAGAAAAATCAAAACTATGTCTCCAACCAACATACCATGTCTCTCATCAATAAAGACAATAGCTAGAAATGAATCAGTAGCAAACAAATTATTCATATTAGTAAAAGACAATCATATTAAAAACAACAACAGACAATCATCTTGTTTAATAGACTTGTAATATCCAACTAGAACAAGAAGTGAAACAAATGAAATAAACTTCAATATAAGACAGAAACTTAAACCAAGAATCATTTATGATGTTATAAACAAAATAGGAGCTATATGTAAAAACCAAATAAGACATATGATATGGTTCACGGTACAAATATCATACAATACTCACGAACATCCAATTAAGAGTTTCATCAAAATAGAACAAAATAGTTTCATCAAAATAGAACAAAATAGTTCAGTAGAAAATACTATGAACTAACACGTGTCATCTATTAAAAGCCCAATTAAGATACTTAGCAAAAAGTCATCAAAGCACTTGCAATATAGTATTCATGGACCAATCAACGTGTGATAGACATATTTTTAAAAGAGCATATAGAACTTAAAGAGAACCTACTTGCAGTAGCACTTTATCATTATAAAAATCACACATCAAACAAAATATTAAATTCGGCCAACAACAAAACACCATGTTATTGAAATTATCCGAATAGCATATTATTCAATGCAACATAAAATATATAGTCATATATCCAAAAGAGAATATAGTGATAAAGAAATGCATATTGTTTTCCACATAGAAAATTATATAGTATTTCAGCACAGACTTATGTGAATAAACTATGAACTGAAATAATAAAAAGTTTCGTGAACTATATGTAATCCGAATATTTATATTCTTTAGTTCAAAATAATTTTTTTAAAAAAATCCAAGTCAACTATGCAAGATAGTGAATAAAAAATTATTCATGGGACCCCAAAGCATAAATTGTAACTCCAAGATACATTGTATATCAAGCAACTAAGATATCATATATTTTCCTCAAAGAATATGACAACTGAATTTACAAAGCAACTTATTATGAATGACCCATTAAATATCTGCTTACAGGCTTATTGAAACTTAGATTTCCAATATTGTAAATTTCTCATTTTTACTAATTGACCCACATGTTTTAAACTATTTAAACTATCTCCCAATTATTTTATACACTTAACCCAAACACATATATTGTCACAAACCTGGTTTTTATATTTACCAAATAATCGGCACAAGTGTAAGCTAGAGTAACAAAACCATGTAATAGGGTGAGAAGCACATGCAATAAGTCAAGAAAATACAAAACCCAAACTAGGAGACAACCCGAACTGATTTCGGGACCACAAGACCACAAGTAATCATAAATCTCGCATTTAGTCAATATTAAATGAAGAGAGAGAGAGAGAGAGAGAGAGAGAGAGAGAGAGAGATTTGTACCTTGTCGTGGACTAAGTGATGTTTAATCAAATAGTAGTTGAGTAAAGATTCAAACAAAGAACAAATGAGAACCAAAGTGCAGGACAAGAGACCCACGGCGCTAAAGAGAAGAGAAGAACGACGCAAGTGAAAAAAGAAAGCTAAAGGTGGTGTCGTCAAAGTGTTAGGGTAAAGGTGATTCACGAGGATAATATTGGAAAGATAAGATAAAAAAAACAAGACAAGAAGACAAAAACACAACCTTTTAAAGTTAGACTTTTTCAACGTAAAAGCTACACTTAAATGCTTTTCTTTAAGAATCATGTGCTTGGGCTTTTATACTTTCCTTTTAGTAATTCTGAATGCACACTAAGATATTTACACGCAGCCCATTATTCAACACTTAGATAACTTTCGTCTCTTTCCACCATTTTTGCAGAACTGAGTCTTCTCTTTCAGCAGAATACACTATAACACAAAAATCTCATATAAACTTCACGTACACTTCTAACTTCATATTATTTGCAGAGAAATAAGAAATTGAAATAAATTGTCGAAGACTATTACACATACAACAAATATTGAGACACTTATCACAATGAACTATAGAACATTTTATAAAAAAAACTGGATGATGAAATAATTCATGAATGACATTTATATCCTCATCACTAACAATCACCATAGCAGGACCTATAGCTTATCAAGAAACTCCAGAAAACTACTAAGCAGACTGCTATCAACGAAAATAAAAAATATTTCATGCTATTACAGAATTATCACAGACTTGAAAAATTAATCTTAATGAAATATTAGAATATAACTAAAATCAGTTATACAAAAAAATTAAGACTAAAGTATATTCAATCTATTTAATCATGATTAAAAACATATGAATTTATTGACAAAACAATTTTTGCCTAAAAGGCAATGTGAGTTTCATTACTTGCAGTTATGTCCTTCTTTTTCCAAACTAATTTTTTATTAATATTAGGACTTAGCTTTTGATTTATAATATGAATTTGTTTAGATAACATGCTTACTTGACTCAACAACTTATCAAATTCAGACTTAGATACATTATTTGAAAATGAAGAAATAGGTCTTTTCCATTTCTCAAGAGATCAAAGTATTTAGGCTTTGGTATGACCAACTTTACCACAATGAAAACACTTAGGAATAAATCTAGAAAATTTAGATTAGACAAAACAGGAGCTTGAGAAGTGACTACCTTGTTTACCTTCACTTGAGGTGCCGGTGTACTCTGAATTTTCTGAGTAGATGGCACAAAAACTACCTTGTTTGAAGATGTAGATGCTGCTGTAGTATGATCAAAACCTAATCCTCTTTTATTTCCATCCGATTGTCCTATACTTAGCATTTTATTAAGTTTGCTGGTACCACATGAAAATTTCTTAAGCTGTTCATTAGCTAGGTCTAGCTCCTTTGATAGTTTCAGATGCTAGATCTTCTAGAGAAGTATTCATAGACATAAGTTTTTGTATCATAGCATTTTTCTCTACTAACTTTTCAGCTAGTTCATCTCTTTCTTTTTCAACAAGAACTATTTTCTTAGAAGTTAAGACTTTTTCCTTCTTAATTTTAACACTTTCCTCGTATAACTCTTGATAAGATTCTTTTAAGCCCTCAAGCTCATCAACATCCTCGATGATAATTTCTTCTGCATCATCAAAATTAGTAAACTCATCAGTTTTAATAGAAGATGTAAATGCAAGAAAATTTACCTTATCATTATTTAAGTTTTTGCATCTAAGGAATTTGACTCTATGTCAGAATCTGAAAGTGTTGTCTTCATAGCATTCTTCCCTTTCGATTTCAAGTGAGTAAGACATTCAGCTTTAAAGTGCCCAAAGCCTTTGCACCCGTGACATTGCAGCCCTTGTTCTTGCTTCTTTTTGAACTCTTTCTTTTCAGATTTATCCCTCTGCTCATCACTATTTCAGCTTGGTTTCTTAGTAGCTTTCCAATTCGATTTTTGGCCTTTCCAATTTCTGCCCTTCTTAAACTTAAATGCTTTCCTAAATTTTTTAACAAACAAGGCCATGTCTTCTTCATCAAACATGTCATCTTCAGATTCGAATCCTCTTCTATTGAGATTCAATGCAATGGATTTTCCTTTCTTTGTTGTAGGAAGAGTCATTTCGTAGGTCTGAAGAGATCCTACAAGTTCATCTAGTTTGATGGAATCCAATATTTTGCTCTCTTCAATAGCAGTCACCTTAGGCCTAAATCTCTCGGTAATGACCTTAAGACTTTACGAACTACTTTGGATTCAGCCATCTTCTCTCCTAGGCTAAAAGCTTGAGTTTACCAAGTTAGTGAGTTTCCCATAAAAGTCATCAAAGCACTTATCCTCTTTCATTCTAAGTTCTTCAAACTTAGAAATAATCATTTGTAATTTTGAGTCTCTAACAGCTTTGGTTCCTTCATGGGTTGTACAAAGAATATCCCACGCTTCTTTAGCCGTTTCACAATTGGAAATTCTTATGAATTCCTCAGCAGACACACTGGTAAATATTGCATTTAATCCCTTATTATTCCAGCCAGCTGTCTCTCTTTCACCCAAACTCCAAAGATGTGAACTTTTTTCAGTAGTGACCTCATTTATCGTCACAGTAGATTTTTTCCATCCATTAGTCACTGCTGTCCAAACTCTTTCGTCTATGGATTTTAGGAATGCTCGCATCCTAACTTTCCAATAAGCATAGTTTGAACCATCAAAAAATGGAGGGACACTTAGAGAATGGCTCCTATCCATCTCTACTATTTGAGTCTAAAGAATCGAGATCTGCTCTGATACCAATTGAACGGAATTATTTAAGACTCAATACGACAACAACTGAACCTAGAGGGGGGGTGAATAGGTTCTGTAGCTTAAACTTTAAATCTTTTCAATTTAACAAAACTTTTTTTGCACAAACTACACAAACCAGATCAGTAAGTTCAATACACCCACGTTTTACAATAGTGCAAATAAACCAACAGACTGTAAATTCAATTAAGCTAGAATCTATATTCAAGATTCTTTAAAACAAGAACACCTGAAAATTTAGTTTACAGTTCACGATTATTACCACTTTAATCAAAAACAATAATTAACAGATCAATCACCACACAAAGACACAAATCTTTTGGTTACGAAGAGAAAATCTCTTGGAAACAAATTCCAAAAGAGAAAAACTCTCCGGGCCCTTAGGCCAGGTAACAATTTCACTAGCTTTTCAAACTCGAAATACAAGGTGATCCATAGACTCAAGAATACCCAATATCCTAGTCTAACACACTTGTTTTCTTACCCAAACAACACCATTCTGATCTGCTCCAATGCAGGGATTGAGAACCTCTCATCCATTCAAAAAGCTAAAACTAGCTATTCATACCTTGCCTTCCTCCATTGCAAACTCACAATAACAGCAACCGCACGAACTTAGCACTTGGACCTTCAAGATTTCAGCAACCTCCGAAAGTCTTGAATTTCTTTTTGGAGAAATAACAACGGTGATCAATCTATCGAACTAAGAATCCTAAAGAGAGGGGTTTATCTTCAAGGCTCCATTCTCAGTTCATAAAACAAAGGCTTAGAAAAATGGCAGAGGGTTTCTAGAGAGAGTTTTACGTTGAAAGCACGATTTCTGAATTTTTCTAACTACACTTTCATAATAGAATAAAGGGGTTATAAGCTGAGGGTGACTCTCAGTTAAAGTGGAAGGTTCTAGGCTTTTTGGGTCTTTCTTGACGTCATTCATTTACTTAGGAACGGACTGACCAAATTCTGTTGCAGCCGTGCTTCATTTCGCGTTCCTGTCTGACTTGCATCTGACTTCAAGCTAACTTGAACTTTTTAAGAAATACCCAGTTTTTGTACTGCAGTCTCCAGCTGTTCACATAAGTTTTATTAATCTCAACATCTTAGAAATTACAACAAAATTACATATGAAGTAAAGCTAACTAAAAATGTTCCTAACATCCCCACTACATGTCCCCAAAGTATGTTGCTAGTGGTGAGATTGGGCTAGCGTTGGACATGTGGTCGCTTGGCTGTATCGTGGTTAAGATGCTTACTTGGAAGCCAGCGTGGATGCCACAATGCGAAGATCTAAAATCTTTGATGTATCATCTCTCTTGTCTTAATGAATCACCCAAAAGACCTGAAAATTTGTCTGAGGGTGAGATGGATTTTCTGAGGAACTGCTTTTCAATAAATCCTTATGAGAGATGGATGGCTAGGATGATTATGGATAATCCTTTTATTCTTGGATTTGTTGGAGTTATTCGTAGGTCCAAGTCATTGTAGCCTATTTAAGTGGGAGTCATAAGGTTGATGAGCATGAGTTAGCTCTCCGGTGTTTGTCCGTCCCATTAAGATCTCACAATACATCCAAGCTGGACTAAGTCTATACGAACCCAATGTACAAGAGGTGCTCGAGATTTTTCTTATTACCCAAAAAAATAATTAAGACAATAATAATGCAAAAATGAAGAGAGAACATCATATAGACAACATTCTTACTCATCGGTATGTTTATCAATATATGCATCATTTATCAAAGCATGGTAATGAATGGCTAAAATTATTTCATATTCTTGTTCAAATAAGGGTGAAATTTTGATGAGACATATATTTTTAGTTGCAAATTATAACACATTTGGAATTTGTACTCTAAAGTACAACCACTGAGATGTTGCACTTCTATCTACCAATACGCTTACACTTTAAATTCCATGCTACAATTTGACCATTAATATTGTCTCACATGTTGTTTTTTTCAAATTGAATTTAACAGCAAGATTTAACCATAGATACAAATTGTAAAACTATTTATAGTTTAAAATTTAAATGTCAAGTTTTAGTAGTTTATGGTGCAAAGTTCAAATTGTGTTGTAGTTAAAAGGCCCATAGCGTAGTTTTCTCAAATTTTAAAAAAGATCATCTACTTAAATAAATAACACATATATAATCACCAAATGCTAACATATATGTTAGCCCAAGATTGTTTTGCAAACAATCCATAATTGATTTTGATGATAACAAAAATTCTAAGTGCTTTGAAGACTTTTAGCTTTATCTTGTCATTCCACTATTTCTAAAATATATTTAAAAAGATTGAGGTTATTTCTTTAAAATATTTTTAAGTGTATTTGAACACCATTACATAAGTTGATAAGATCAATTTTTCATATTGTAGGTGTTGAAAGAAGTGTTGGAATGGATTGTACACTTTAATGTTGCTGATTTTCTCTCCAACACTTATAAGTGTCGACACATTGCACTGTCTCTCGAGAGCAAAATTTCAAACTAAGTATTTAATGTGTCGACACGTGGAAGACAAGTGTCGACATATTGCACTGTCTCTCGAGAGAAAAATTCCAGGCCAAGTTTTAATGTATCAGCACATACCATCAATGTGTCGACACACTGTGCGATTTTGCAGATATTCTGAAAACAACGCCAACTCATCCAAAAAGTCTCCAAATGGTCTCAAATGACTTGGATGCCCTTCCAAAGGCACTTTTGAGGGCCACGGACTTGGAGTTGAAGATCCAGTAAGGACTTGCATCATTATTCAAAATTTACCTCCGATAGAGAGAGAAAGCAAGATCCAAAGATTTCATTTGCTGATTCCTCCAAGATCAAAGCTCCCATTGTTAAATCTTCTTCTCTTGCTTATCCTTGACGATCTAGCCTCCAAAGAGAGAGAAGTTTCTTGAAGAAGAGACAACACACTTGCAATCAATCATGCCCTAACTTCTAGAGAGAGAAAGTGCTTTGAAGAAGAGGGAAGACCGCACCTACCAAGAAAGCTTGTGCTCCTACTTGCCAAACTTTAGGTCTCATTCAAGAATCTTGTCTTCTTGCACTTTATTGAGCTTTTCACTTGCTATTGGCTTAGAGAGCCATTCCACACGTTGTGAGCTTTCCACTTGCATATTCGGCTTAGAGAGCCATTATTCATTGTACCCATCTATTGTAAAACATTTGAGTGTTGGTAAAACACTTGGTCCTACTTGTGAGAGTAGAAGAAATCCCTTGGGTTTTGGGATTTGTGAAGAGAGTTAAAGCGTGAGCTCGCAAAACGCTTTGTAAAGGTTCCTTAGCACCCTGGAAGCTAAGGTGTATTTGCTATTTGGAGAATAGTGAAGGAAGCCCAAGGAAGTCAATAGCCTTGGGGGTGGACGTAGGCAAGTGTTGGCCGAACCACCTAAAAATACGGTATCATCTCTCTAACTCTATCTCTCTTACGTTTCAGTACATATTCATACTTGTGGAGATTTATGCTTTATGCTTTTATCATTATTGTATATATTTTGTTTAGCATTATATACATTCAAGATGTATTATTAATTGTTAAAAAGGGTTATTTTTCAGATCTAGGTTTTTTATTGAAAAAGGACTAAGTTTTTTGAAAAACCCAATTCACCCCCCTCTTGAGTTGTTATTTAGACTTTCAATATACAAATCATTTGTATTGTATTCGTCTACAAAATTGTTAAAGGAACTCTAATAGAGGATTCATAGAGCCACATAGTCTTACCTGCTCAATCTAGATACTAGCTGCAACACTCCTAAATATGAGACTCATCTACCTTCAAGCTGGCGTATATGTTTATGTGTGTGTATATATATATGTTTAATATTCTTGAATTCTCAACAACAGAGTTACTAGGGGAAGCTTTGTGTAGGAATCTAGTGGATCTATAATAAAGGACATTTCAGAGGATCAAACTAAGTTTTAAGAATTAAAGATAAGTCCACAAAAAAGGGGCATACGACCTAGTGTTTGAATACGAAAATTATAACAAAATAATTAGGAAGTTTCAATTATATTTTTAACATATTTATTAATTTATTTCAGCCCAACCAAAAACTACATTATACTTGAATGGGTTGAGTTCTATAATATTCTCATTTTGTCATACGATAAACTGACTTGCTTTTTCATACAGATTAATTTTCTCATGCGTATTATTTGACAAGGTTGATGTCGATGCATTACCTATTTATAAATATTAGAGTCATTCTGATTCCAATGTTTTGCTTTCAAATTTTTCACCCCTTATACTACTATAATGGCAGTACTATGGGCCTCACACCAAGTCAACCAGCCCAAAATCACTTTCACCTTTACGGCTTTACTCCTCTCCCATTACTTCAGTGTTTCTAAAAAGAATGACTCATATCCTTAACAGTTTAAGGCGGTGGGCTTCCATTACTTACCGTGGTTACCAGGCCCTCACAATGTCAAAGATTTGATTGAGTCATAGCAACATCGATCCCTTAGAGCAACATTACTCTTTTTTGTTTTTTTGCTCTACCTTGTTCATGTCTTTGATAAAAGGAAGAATTATTAGAAAGGGGTCCCATGGTATGGTGTATTTGGAAGAATCCATTGACATCCCATGATGTCGTTCATCACCATCCAATCGTATCTTCTTCGATCGTCAGTCACACTCAAGTAAGAGGAGAAGTTGTAAACCCATTTGGATGATTGTCTAGGTATTGTTTGGTGGTTTAGAAGCTCACTCAAAATCGAGAACGATAACATGTCCTAGAATCTTCTTCTGGAATAGGCTGCTTGTGGTTCCCCATGAGACATAATTTAGAATGGACCCACCTTGTGCGAGTGAGATGTACGACGCTGTAACGGTATGATCCTCCGAGGTCTCACTTCCTTGCATTCGTTTGGCATGGTTCACTGTGATCTCAAACCAAGCAGGAAATTGGTATTCCCTGGATCACAAAAAGGGTTAATCCTGATCAGCTTAAGAATGTCAACTTTGGACTCTTCATGCAAATCGACTTTGAGAATGAATGTGAGGACCACTGAAAGTTTCATTTTCGAGGAAGTCCCCACTAGTTGTCCTCGGAGTTTGTCACACGTGGTGTGATTGGGCCAACATTGGACATATGGTCACTTGGCCGTATCATTGCTGCGATGCTTACTTGGAAGTCAGCAGGGTGGCTGCAGTGCCAAGATCTAAAAACTTTAATGTATCATCTCACTCATCTTAATGAATTGTCTAGAATACCTGAAAATATATCCTAAGGTGGGAAGGACTTTTTGAGAAACTGCTTTAAGCCCTTGTGAGAGATGGACGGCTAGGATAATTCTGCTTTGTTTACGTGCATGGGAGTTGTAAGGGTGATGAGCATGCGGTAGCTTTCCGGTGTTTGCCCATTGTATTGAAATCTCGCAGTACATTCAAACTGGACTCAGTCTGTTCGAATCCAATGTACAAGAGGTGCTCAGGATTTCTCTCGATACAAAAAAAAAAAAAAAGAAAAAAAAAAAGAAGAAGAAAGAAGAAGATAGTAATCATGCTAAAATGAGGAAAATACATCATATAGACCACATTCTTAATTATCGGTATGTTCATCAATATATGCATCCTTTATCAACACTTGGTAATGATTGGCTAAAATTACTTTCATATTCTTCTTGGAATAAGGGTCAAAGTTTGATGAGACGTTGTATTTTGTAGTTGCTAATTATGACACATATTTGAACTTGTACTCTAAACTACAACCATTGATATTTTGCCCTTCTATCTACCAATACGTTTAAATTTAAATTTTATGCTATAATTTGACCATTAGGATTGTGTCACATTATGTTTTTTATTATTGAATTTAACTACGAGATTTTAACCATAGATTCAAATTGTAAAATAATTTATAGTTTAGGGTGTAAAATGTCAAGTTTAGTAGTTTACGATGCAAAGTTCAAATTGTATGGTAGTTAAAGGGTGCAAAATGTAGTTTTCTCAAATTTTAAAAAGATCATCTACTCATTAAAGAACACATATATAATCATCAAATGCTAACATTTACAAATCATTTGTATGGTCTTCATCTGCAAAACTATTAAATGAACTCCAATAAAGGAATCATAGAGCCACATGATACTCTTACCTGCTCAATCCAGATACTAGCTGCAACACTCCTAAATACGAGACTCATCTGAAGATGTCCCTTCAGGCTGGCAGTATATATATAGGTTTAATATCTTTGAATTCTCAACAATATAGTTAATTGGAGAAGCTATGCGAAGGAATTTTTGCGTTGATGGAGTCTTTTGCTCGTGGTTAAATTTGGCCAGCGTTGGACGTATGGTGGCTTGGTTGTATCGTGGTTGAGATGCTTACTTGGAAGGGACCATGGTGGCCGCAATGCCAAGATCTACAAGTTTGATGTATCATCTCTCTCATCTTAATGAATAACCCAGAATACCTAAAAATCTATCCGAGGAACTGCTTTGCAATAAACCCTTGTGAAAGATGGACAGCCAAGATGACTCCAAATCATCCTTTTGTTCTTGATGTTGTTGGAATTATTCGAAGGTCCAAGTCATTGTAGCCTATTTAAGTGGGAGTTGTAAGGGCGATGAGCATGGGTTAGCTTTCCGGTGTTTGCCCGTCGCGTTAAGATCTCCCAAATTGTAGTTTCTCTTTATTAGTTCCATTTGTTATTTTCTATTTATTTAATTGCAATCTTAGAATCAAAGCCAACAATCAATACAGCAATTGCTCTTTATTTTTATTTAATTCTTTTATTCATGGTTGTTTATCACATAATTTAATCCCTAAGGATTCAACCATATTTAGTACTACGGACTTCTGTAACTTGCAAGTATAACTACCTAAAAATAATTGCTAGATTAAATTTGATCATTAGCTTTGGTCTAACACATCCTATCGGTCAGACATTGATTCATTTTAATGGCATTTTGTAATAAAATGTGTTCTTTCTCCTCCCAACTAAGCTCTCACACTGTAAGACAATGTTTGCAGTAGAGAAAGATCACATATTCATTCAGTCTGTTTCACTTGGCTCTTTTCTCTTTACTAAATATGATTACTGTTTCACTAGTACATGAAGTTATATGTGGTGAGGCATTTGGTTGCTGTAGAAAAGGGCTGAAATTTCTTGCTCTATTGCTGTAGAGATGGGTGGTGTGGGGGGTTGGTTGTGGAGCTTGCTGTAGTAGTGCATTCGGAGTTTGCTTTTTGTTGTTGCTGTAACTTGCTACCTGTTGTTGTTGTGCTTTGCTGAACTTCGTCGCGGCATTTTGACTTATCTACTGGGAGTTGGACTTTTTTTTTTTTTGTTGCCTTCCTCCATGGAATTAGCTACTGAGAATGGAGTTGATTGTCACTGCCTTGAGGTTTACTCGTGCGTGTCTTTATGTGGTGTACTTTGTGCTTTGATTACTCTATGTTGGATGTTTCCTAAGATGTTGCTTCATTTACCTGTTGTTGCTTGCTTTGTATATCTGTATATATGGAGAAGGACCAGGTCCTCTACAATTCTCTACCCGAAGAGATATAGACACAACATGTTGATCATACTATATTTAATGTTACTTGTGTATAGCTTTTGAGCAGTCGCTTAAAACGTTTAATTTAATATGTATTGTGTCTATCTCTTTTTGAATTATACTATATATATAATTTTGTGAGAGAATTATAGAAAATCTTGATTTATCTTAAAAATGCCCCTTGCTATTGTACTTAATATATACCTCCTTCGATATATTGTACCTCACCCAACAAAAATCGCATGAATGAGAGAGCTTTCTCCCTTTTTTTCAAAAATTTTCAAAATAATTTCCCTGCTTTTTTACATTTGTTGCATTCCGACAGTTGGGCACCACAAAAAAAAAAAAAAAAAAAAGATGCCATCACCGACCAACCAAACATGCTATTAATCTTCGAGTATATCAATTTAAATAATTGAACTGAGGCCAAATTCCCTTGAATTCACAGCCATTTCAACATTAGGTATATGAGGTAATTTCTCATAGTAGTGCATCTTTCTAATAAAATTACCTCCTGATATCTTCAAAAATTAAACATATAAACTTTGTGTTGTCTGGCTACTTGCTAAATATCAAAACTCTGATTTTCAATATGCTATTTTGCGTTTTTATAATAAATTTGATCGATGGCGGGGTCCTATTTCATTTAACCAAAAGTTAATTAATGACATGGGTATAGTCCGAAGTCATTTCGACCGTTTGTTAGATATACCTTTTTTTGCCTGCGTATTGGTTTCTTCTTTTGGCTGGGAGAGGTTCTGCACTTTGGTCAAAGGCGGTTTTGGAAAAACTATGGGCAGAGCTGCGAACCGGTCCTTGTCAGCATCCTGCTGTCTAGAATCGAGTTTCAGCATCACTTTTATATTTTCCTTTATCTGGTCTCTTTCAATTTCGTAAGGAGAGTTCTCGCAATGACTCTAAATCCTTGTGCGTTATAGTAGCCGTAGGTAGTTAGTTTACTCGCACGTTGAATATGGTGTTGGGTTTGGTGGATCGGATTTCCTTTTGGACAGGTTTATCTGTTTGGATCTCTATCTTTGTGGCCTTTTTTGTTATCAATAAAACTGTCTAAAGAAAGAAAAAGAATGGTATCATTTTACGTCTGAAATGAAAAAATCATAGGTACAAATGTGAAGTTTTGACAAATAATTCCCTGTGATTTATGTGTGACAAGGAATTCCGCTTAAAAAATTATTAAAAAAAAAAAAAACTCCATATGTAACATGGGGTGTTTGGTGACTAGGTGTGACATGTAGGTATAAAGACCTCGGGAATATTTTTTTAAAAAAAAAAAATCTTGAGGGATAGACCATTATGAAACCAGGCCAAAACCCACCATTATTTAAACTCGAAAATTTCACATAACACGAATACCATCTGAGGATAATGAGACTACTGTAATTCAAACCTTCGTTAAAAGCAAGTCCTAGATCCTAGACACAAACCTTAAGAACTTGTTTAATGATGTTTGAAACACAAATCATTTGTCAAATACATATACCAGGGGGACCATATAAGAACTTTACCCAAAAATCATATTATTAAAGTTGACCAATCAAAAGCTTTTTTAGTACCAAATAAGAACTTTACCCAAAAATCATATTATTAAAGTTGACCAATCAAAAGCTTTTTTAGTACCAAGACATAATGCTTAGATCACTCACTGATTGGTTTCAGGAATCGTAACTGCTGACAACTAGAGACTAAAATACATAAATAAAAAATTTAGTTCAGTGAACAAGGCAAGAGGAGCATACCTAAAAGCTAGATAAATATTAGCATGCAGTCACTTATATATAGTTGACTGTGCTGATATATCTCCTTGTATTTTTGCAACCTGTGACATATAAACGTCACCACATCTTCTGTAGGTATACCTATATCAATCTTGGATAGAAGGATAAACCCCATCCACCCTGTCACAGCCCCGCTTCAAACCCAGCCGCTTCCCGGCTTTCCCCCTGAAAAATAGGTGCCAGTGCCCTTGGGCTCAAAGGTTTCCAGAAAACTAATATTCATATGACCTGTTGAGGGCAGCAATCAGGTCTCACCGGGCAAGGTCCACCAAGCAAACTTTCCCAGCTTCTGCAAATGGCTCATAAGGCATTAATTAATGTCAAAATATTGTTCTTCCCATCTTCTCTAAGGGTCAGTGTACAACACTTCTTTCTCACTTTTTGGTGATCAACATGAGCAACATTTCAACCAAAGTTTCCCCAATCCACCACCCTACCCTTTATCACTGCTCATTTGAGCCAAAGCCTAAGCGCCAAGAAGTGCACAACTATGCAAATCTAATGAACCACTCAAAACAAAACTCGAAGCCCTCATCTTCGTTTTCCCTATCACTTCTTCACTAGCACATAGACAACAACACGGCTGCTGCAATAATCCGGATGCCACTGTGTCTGATCCACACGCCCAACTACGAAATTCTTCATTGCAACCTCGAGGAAGTATTCAAGGATAGCGTCTGCTGCAGGAAGAAGCACTGAGAACCATAACATGTATGGAAAGAAGAAACAAAAGGATTCTTACCATTACGGAGTTCACCAGCCAAAAAGACCGTTGTCTTAGGTCCACAGAGTTGCAGTAGGGTATCCACTAAGTCCGCCACTGCTTCCTCGCTATAGATTACATCTGAACCCAGCACTGAAACAATAGAAATCTTTTCAAAAGAAGTAGAAGTAAAAAATCCAATCGAACCAAACGGGGATGAGCATCTCACTATAAGAAACTTTAGTTAAAATTATGTTAAGGAACAACAACAAGAAACCATTCAGTGGTCCCTGCAGAAGATTCACTAGAACAAAAGCAATGAAAATTATTGCATATATTAGAAGTGCTACAAGTCCACCTTATGAAAGACAGAAATATGCACTTCTTACTGATGCCCATGGCAAAAGCCATCAAAGAATCACAGCCGCAGGGGTTCTATTGACACACCTGGAAGTAGTTCTCAATAAACTGATTGTTGGTAGCAAAAGGTTTAGAGGATAGCCCAGGAGTGCAAGTATATTCACCAAAAAGATCTCTAAGAAACAAAAAAATAAATGGTAAACACTAAACAAGAGATAGGCATGAATTATAGTTCGATTATGAACGGCATATTTCCATGTGCATATACATATATCATTTGGATAAAGGTAGAAACACTTCAGAGAATTGAGTTCAATAAGCTGGAAAACTTATGCTCTTGCTTTGAACCATATGCCTGAAATCTCAAGAAGAATCAAAGTTGCAGTCCAAACCTTATTTAAGTATGATCTGACCTGTCTTCCATTTGGTTCAGGCTCTTTGATTATTGGATGGGGAGTAGAAGATAAATTTTGTTTGGGCTGAATGAAACTTGACATGAACTTAATTAAACTGATCCCCAGGACTCTCAGTTAGGTTTGATGACAAGATAACAAACTTCAACAGCATTACCAATCATTGACCATCTCAAAATATCCAGAAATCGGGCACTTGAACATTATTGGGAGAAACAAAAGAGAACACTAAATTGGACTATCAAAAGAAGAAAGGGGGGAAAAAGTTTATACCTGCAGAATACTTCTCATATCCAAATAAAAATCATTATTCTGATGGCTCACAAAAATTTGGCCGACTAACTATTTTCACCAGTAATCTAACATCTACATTATCTCTGAAAGCAGAATGTTTTCAGTCCCCTATATATCCAAGAGACAAATCCTAAACATCAGACCAGCCAACTACAGAAAATTATTGGGTATATCTTTTATCACTCAAAAATGAATATGACTCAAGGAGCAGTACTTCAAAGGTAGCATATTGGGTCCCAAAAAGAAAGACTTTAAGGATGCTAGTTACCATAATCAGGTTGAAGTTCAATTAGCTCCTGGTCAAAATCATCTCCCCATACAAGTTCTGTCACTGTTGCAGAACCCCGCACATTTGCATGTGTCAGATTGGCTTCAACATTCTTCTTCAGCAGCTTTAGTCTATCAGGCAGATCAGTGAGGAAAACCTGACTGCCCAAAAGAGCGGCAACGCAGCTGGGAAAAACAAAACAAGAATAACATGCGTGAAGTCAGAGAAGCGACTCATTTCTGGTCCAGCAGTTAAATTCACATATAAAAGCCAAGTCGAAACTCTGTCGTTCATGCAAAGCGCCTCCAAAGTGAGACTAATGATGACTAAATAATCTCATTAAAATTAATATTTTTAACCAGTGAGAATGACTTGCCAGTCAGCCAAACTGCTAGATGAGATGGCTCTCTTGAACAGGTGGTCTTAAAATTAAAATCTGGATTCAAGTCCTCAACCAAGAGATACACTACTGAACAAATACTAATAAGAGTTTACGACAACATATATCACCAAGAATAAGACTTAATGAACAGATTGCAGTGATACTTACCCAACTAACCCACAGCCAGAGCCCAATTCAACAACTTTCTTTGCTTGTAGAAGAAGTAAACCTGAGTCCACAGCATGCTCTAGAAACTTTGCCAGGACAACGCCACTGTCCCACATCACTGCTCCAGTCACTCCAGGAGTACTCTATGCAGTTGAATGTTTTGCTCAATAGTGATGACCAAGATGCTAAAGGTAACGATGACATAAGAACAATGAGAATGAAACTTTATTTTTTTTGGTTGGCGGGGGGAGGTCCGGGGTGTCTGTCAACAGATTCTTCTGACATGCAAGAGCAAATTGACAACACGTAAATGAAGCATATGATTCAGGTTTACTTCTTCTACAAGCAAAGAAAGTTGTTGAATTGGGCTCTGGCTGTGGGTTAGTTGGGTAAGTATCACTGCAATCTGTTCATTAAGTCTTATTCTTGGTGATATATGTTGTCGTAAACTCTTATTAGTATTTGTTCAGTAGTGTATCTCTTGGTTGAGGACTTGAATCCAGATTTTAATTTTAAGACCACCTGTTCAAGAGAGCCATCTCATCTAGCAGTTTGGCTGACTGGCAAGTCATTCTCACTGGTTAAAAATATTAATTTTAATGAGATTATTTAGTCATCATTAGTCTCACTTTGGAGGCGCTTTGCATGAACGACAGAGTTTCGACTTGGCTTTTATATGTGAATTTAACTGCTGGACCAGAAATGAGTCGCTTCTCTGACTTCACGCATGTTATTCTTGTTTTGTTTTTCCCAGCTGCGTTGCCGCTCTTTTGGGCAGTCAGGTTTTCCTCACTGATCTGCCTGATAGACTAAAGCTGCTGAAGAAGAATGTTGAAGCCAATCTGACACATGCAAATGTGCGGGGTTCTGCAACAGTGACAGAACTTGTATGGGGAGATGATTTTGACCAGGAGCTAATTGAACTTCAACCTGATTATGGTAACTAGCATCCTTAAAGTCTTTCTTTTTGGGACCCAATATGCTACCTTTGAAGTACTGCTCCTTGAGTCATATTCATTTTTGAGTGATAAAAGATATACCCAATAATTTTCTGTAGTTGGCTGGTCTGATGTTTAGGATTTGTCTCTTGGATATATAGGGGACTGAAAACATTCTGCTTTCAGAGATAATGTAGATGTTAGATTACTGGTGAAAATAGTTAGTCGGCCAAATTTTTGTGAGCCATCAGAATAATGATTTTTATTTGGATATGAGAAGTATTCTGCAGGTATAAACTTTTTCCCCCCTTTCTTCTTTTGATAGTCCAATTTAGTGTTCTCTTTTGTTTCTCCCAATAATGTTCAAGTGCCCGATTTCTGGATATTTTGAGATGGTCAATGATTGGTAATGCTGTTGAAGTTTGTTATCTTGTCATCAAACCTAACTGAGAGTCCTGGGGATCAGTTTAATTAAGTTCATGTCAAGTTTCATTCAGCCCAAACAAAATTTATCTTCTACTCCCCATCCAATAATCAAAGAGCCTGAACCAAATGGAAGACAGGTCAGATCATACTTAAATAAGGTTTGGACTGCAACTTTGATTCTTCTTGAGATTTCAGGCATATGGTTCAAAGCAAGAGCATAAGTTTTCCAGCTTATTGAACTCAATTCTCTGAAGTGTTTCTACCTTTATCCAAATGATATATGTATATGCACATGGAAATATGCCGTTCATAATCGAACTATAATTCATGCCTATCTCTTGTTTAGTGTTTACCATTTATTTTTTTGTTTCTTAGAGATCTTTTTGGTGAATATACTTGCACTCCTGGGCTATCCTCTAAACCTTTTGCTACCAACAATCAGTTTATTGAGAACTACTTCCAGGTGTGTCAATAGAACCCCTGCGGCTGTGATTCTTTGATGGCTTTTGCCATGGGCATCAGTAAGAAGTGCATATTTCTGTCTTTCATAAGGTGGACTTGTAGCACTTCTAATATATGCAATAATTTTCATTGCTTTTGTTCTAGTGAATCTTCTGCAGGGACCACTGAATGGTTTCTTGTTGTTGTTCCTTAACATAATTTTAACTAAAGTTTCTTATAGTGAGATGCTCATCCCCGTTTGGTTCGATTGGATTTTTTACTTCTACTTCTTTTGAAAAGATTTCTATTGTTTCAGTGCTGGGTTCAGATGTAATCTATAGCGAGGAAGCAGTGGCGGACTTAGTGGATACCCTACTGCAACTCTGTGGACCTAAGACAACGGTCTTTTTGGCTGGTGAACTCCGTAATGGTAAGAATCCTTTTGTTTCTTCTTTCCATACATGTTATGGTTCTCAGTGCTTCTTCCTGCAGCAGACGCTATCCTTGAATACTTCCTCGAGGTTGCAATGAAGAATTTCGTAGTTGGGCGTGTGGATCAGACACAGTGGCATCCGGATTATTGCAGCAGCCGTGTTGTTGTCTATGTGCTAGTGAAGAAGTGATAGGGAAAACGAAGATGAGGGCTTCGAGTTTTGTTTTGAGTGGTTCATTAGATTTGCATAGTTGTGCACTTCTTGGCGCTTAGGCTTTGGCTCAAATGAGCAGTGATAAAGGGTAGGGTGGTGGATTGGGGAAACTTTGGTTGAAATGTTGCTCATGTTGATCACCAAAAAGTGAGAAAGAAGTGTTGTACACTGACCCTTAGAGAAGATGGAAGAACCCCGCCCCCCCCCCCCCCCCCCCCCCCTATATTTACATTAATTAATGCCTATGAGCCATTGCAGAAAGCTGGGAAAGTTTGCTGGACCTTGCCCGGTGAGACCTGATTGCTGCCCTCAACAGGTCATATGAATATTAGTTTTCTGGAAACCTTTGAGCCCAAGGGCACTGGCACCTATTTTTCAGGGGGAAAGCCGGGAAGCGGCTGGGTTTGAAGCGGGGCTGTGACAGGGTGGATGGGGTTTATCCTTCTATCCAAGATTGATATAGGTATACCTACAGAAGATGTGGTGACGTTTATATGTCACAGGTTGCAAAAATACAAGGAGATATATCAGCACAGTCAACTATATATAAGTGACTGCATGCTAATATTTATCTAGCTTTTAGGTATGCTCCTCTTGCCTTGTTCACTGAACTAAATTTTTTATTTATGTATTTTAGTCTCTAGTTGTCAGCAGTTACGATTCCTGAAACCAATCAGTGAGTGATCTAAGCATTATGTCTTGGTACTAAAAAAGCTTTTGATTGGTCAACTTTAATAATATGATTTTTGGGTAAAGTTCTTATATGGTCCCCCTGGTATATGTATTTGACAAATGATTTGTGTTTCAAACATCATTAAACAAGTTCTTAAGGTTTGTGTCTAGGATCTAGGACTTGCTTTTAACGAAGGTTTGAATTACAGTAGTCTCATTATCCTCAGATGGTATTCGTGTTATGTGAAATTTTCGAGTTTAAATAATGGTGGGTTTTGGCCTGGTTTCATAATGGTCTATCCCTCAAGATTTTTTTTTTTTAAAATATTCCCGAGTTTTTTCTTAAACCTACATGTACCATCACTCAAACACCCGATGTTACATATAGTTTTTTTTTTTTAATAATTTTTTAAGCGGAATTCCTTGTCACACATAAATCACAGGGAATTATTTGTCAAAACTTCACATTTGTACCTATGATTTTTTCATTTCAGACGTAAAATGATACCATTCTTTTTCTTTCTTTAGACAGTTTTATTGATAACAAAAAAGGCCACAAAGATAGAGATCCAAACAGATAAACCTGTCCAAAAGGAAATCCGATCCACCAAACCCAACACCATATTCAACGTGCGAGTAAACTAACTACCTACGGCTACTATAACGCACAAGGATTTAGAGTCATTGCGAGAACTCTCCTTACGAAATTGAAAGAGACCAGATAAAGGAAAATATAAAAGTGATGCTGAAACTCGATTCTAGACAGCAGGATGCTGACAAGGACCGGTTCGCAGCTCTGCCCATAGTTTTTCCAAAACCGCCTTTGACCAAAGTGCAGAACCTCTCCCAGCCAAAAGAAGAAACCAATACGCAGGCAAAAAAAGGTATATCTAACAAACGGTCGAAATGACTTCGGACTATACCCATGTCATTAATTAACTTTTGGTTAAATGAAATAGGACCCCGCCATCGATCAAATTTATTATAAAAACGCAAAATAGCATATTGAAAATCAGAGTTTTGATATTTAGCAAGTAGCCAGACAACACAAAGTTTATATGTTTATTTTGAAATACAGGAGGTAATTTATTAGAAAGATCACTACTATGAGAAATTTACCTCATATACCTATATGTTGAAAAATGGCTTGATTCAAGGAATTTGTCCTCAGTCAATTATTAAATGAATACTCAGAATTAATAGCATGTTGTTCGGTTGATGCACTTTTTTTTTTTTTTATTATTTTGTGCCCAACCGTCGAATGCAAAACAAATGAAAAAAGCAGAAATTATTTTTGAAAATTTTTTGAAAAGGAGTAAGGCTTCTTGTCTCATTCATGCGAGTTTTGTGGTGCGGTTACAATTATATAATCGTTATTATGCGTATATATTAAGTACAATAGCAAGGGGCATTTTTAAGATAAATCAAGATTTTCTATAATTCTCTCACAAAATTATATATATAGTATAATTCAAAAAGAGATAGACACAATACATATTAAATTAAACGTTTTAAGCGACTGCTCAAAAGCTATACACAAGTAACATTAAATATAGTATGATCAACATGTTGTGTCTATATCTCTTCGGGTAGAGAATTGTAGAGGACCTGGTCCTTCTCCATATATACAGATATACAAAGCAAGCAACAACAGGTAAATGAAGCAACATCTTAGGAAACATCCAACATAGAGTAATCAAAGCACAAAGTACACCACATAAAGACACGCACGAGTAAACCTCAAGGCAGTGACATATTCAACTCCATTCCCAGTAGCTATTCCAATGGAGAAGCAAAAAAAAAAAAAAGTCCAACTCCCAGTAGATAAGTCAAAATGCCGCGACGAAGTTCAGCAAAGCACAACAACAACAGGTAGCAAGTTACAGCAACAACAAAAAGCAAACTCCGAATGCACTACTACAGCAAGCTCCACAACCAACCCCCCACACCACCCATCTCTACAGCAATAGAGCAAGAAATTTCAGCCCTTTTCTACAGCAACCAAATGCCTCACCACATATAACTTCATGTACTAGTGAAACAGTAATCATATTTAGTAAAGAGAAAAGAGCCAAGTGAAACAGACTGAATGAATATGTGATCTTTCTCTACTGCAAACATTGTCTTACAGTGTGAGAGCTTAGTTGGGAGGAGAAAGAACACATTTTATTACAAAATGCCATTAAAATGAATCAATGTCTGACCGATAGGATGTGTTAGACCAAAGCTAATGATCAAATTTAATCTAGCAATTATTTTTAGGTAGTTATACTTGCAAGTTACAGAAGTCCGTAGTACTAAATATGGTTGAATCCTTAGGGATTAAATTATGTGATAAACAACCATGAATAAAAGAATTAAATAAAAATAAAGAGCAATTGCTGTATTGATTGTTGGCTTTGATTCTAAGATTGCAATTAAATAAATAGAAAATAACAAATGGAACTAATAAAGAGAAACTACAATTTGGGAGATCTTAACGCGACGGGCAAACACCGGAAAGCTAACCCATGCTCATCGCCCTTACAACTCCCACTTAAATAGGCTACAATGACTTGGACCTTCGAATAATTCCAACAACATCAAGAACAAAAGGATGATTTGGAGTCATCTTGGCTGTCCATCTTTCACAAGGGTTTATTGCAAAGCAGTTCCTCGGATAGATTTTTAGGTATTCTGGGTTATTCATTAAGATGAGAGAGATGATACATCAAACTTGTAGATCTTGGCATTGCGGCCACCATGGTCCCTTCCAAGTAAGCATCTCAACCACGATACAACCAAGCCACCATACGTCCAACGCTGGCCAAATTTAACCACGAGCAAAAGACTCCATCAACGCAAAAATTCCTTCGCATAGCTTCTCCAATTAACTATATTGTTGAGAATTCAAAGATATTAAACCTATATATATACTGCCAGCCTGAAGGGACATCTTCAGATGAGTCTCGTATTTAGGAGTGTTGCAGCTAGTATCTGGATTGAGCAGGTAAGAGTATCATGTGGCTCTATGATTCCTTTATTGGAGTTCATTTAATAGTTTTGCAGATGAAGACCATACAAATGATTTGTAAATGTTAGCATTTGATGATTATATATGTGTTCTTTAATGAGTAGATGATCTTTTTTAAAATTTGAGAAAACTACATTTTGCACCCTTTAACTACCATACAATTTGAACTTTGCATCGTAAACTACTAAACTTGACATTTTACACCCTAAACTATAAATTATTTTACAATTTGAATCTATGGTTAAAATCTCGTAGTTAAATTCAATAATAAAAAACATAATGTGACACAATCCTAATGGTCAAATTATAGCATAAAATTTAAATTTAAACGTATTGGTAGATAGAAGGGCAAAATATCAATGGTTGTAGTTTAGAGTACAAGTTCAAATATGTGTCATAATTAGCAACTACAAAATACAACGTCTCATCAAACTTTGACCCTTATTCCAAGAAGAATATGAAAGTAATTTTAGCCAATCATTACCAAGTGTTGATAAAGGATGCATATATTGATTCTAACCATACCGATAATAAGAATGTGTTCTATATGATTTATTTTCCTCATTTTTGCATATACTTCTTCTTTCTTTTCTCTTTTTTTTTTTTTCTTTTTTTTTTTTTTTTTGTTATCCGACTTAGTGTATAACATATCCTGAGCACCTCTTGTACATTGGATTCGAACAGACTGAGTCCAGTTTGAATGTACTGCGAGATTTCAATACAATGGGCAAACACCGGAAAGCTACCGCATGCTCATCACCCTTACAACTCCCATGCACGTAAACAAAGCAGAATTATCCTAGCCGTCCATCTCTCACAAGGGCTTAAAGCAGTTTCTCAAAAAGTCCTTCCCACCTTAGGATATATTTTCAGGTATTCTAGACAATTCATTAAGATGAGTGAGATGATACATTAAAGTTTTTAGATCTTGGCACTGCAGCCACCCTGCTGACTTCCAAGTAAGCATCGCAGCAATGATACGGCCAAGTGACCATATGTCCAATGTTGGCCCAATCACACCACGTGTGACAAACTCCGAGGACAACTAGTGGGGACTTCCTCGAAAATGAAACTTTCAGTGGTCCTCACATTCATTCTCAAAGTCGATTTGCATGAAGAGTCCAAAGTTGACATTCTTAAGCTGATCAGGATTAACCCTTTTTGTGATCCAGGGAATACCAATTTCCTGCTTGGTTTGAGATCACAGTGAACCATGCCAAACGAATGCAAGGAAGTGAGACCTCGGAGGATCATACCGTTACAGCGTCGTACATCTCACTCGCACAAGGTGGGTCCATTCTAAATTATGTCTCATGGGGAACCACAAGCAGCCTATTCCAGAAGAAGATTCTAGGACATGTTATCGTTCTCGATTTTGAGTGAGCTTCTAAACCACCAAACAATACCTAGACAATCATCCAAATGGGTTTACAACTTCTCCTCTTACTTGAGTGTGACTGACGATCGAAGAAGATACGATTGGATGGTGATGAACGACATCATGGGATGTCAATGGATTCTTCCAAATACACCATACCATGGGACCCCTTTCTAATAATTCTTCCTTTTATCAAAGACATGAACAAGGTAGAGCAAAAAAACAAAAAAGAGTAATGTTGCTCTAAGGGATCGATGTTGCTATGACTCAATCAAATCTTTGACATTGTGAGGGCCTGGTAACCACGGTAAGTAATGGAAGCCCACCGCCTTAAACTGTTAAGGATATGAGTCATTCTTTTTAGAAACACTGAAGTAATGGGAGAGGAGTAAAGCCGTAAAGGTGAAAGTGATTTTGGGCTGGTTGACTTGGTGTGAGGCCCATAGTACTGCCATTATAGTAGTATAAGGGGTGAAAAATTTGAAAGCAAAACATTGGAATCAGAATGACTCTAATATTTATAAATAGGTAATGCATCGACATCAACCTTGTCAAATAATACGCATGAGAAAATTAATCTGTATGAAAAAGCAAGTCAGTTTATCGTATGACAAAATGAGAATATTATAGAACTCAACCCATTCAAGTATAATGTAGTTTTTGGTTGGGCTGAAATAAATTAATAAATATGTTAAAAATATAATTGAAACTTCCTGATGGTTTTGTTATCATTTTTGTATTCAACTTAGTTTGATCTTCTGAAATGTCCTTCATTATATATTCACTAGCTTGATATTTTTAGAACAATCACTCCATCAAAGCCAAAATTCCATCACATAGCTTCCCCAGTGTACTTTGTTGATGAATTCAAAAATATTAAACTATATATATGGCCAGCCAAAAGGGACTTCTTTGTATGAGTCTAGTATTTGGAGTGCTGCAGCTAGAATTTGGATCGAGTGGGTAAGACTATGTTGCTCTATGATTCCATTATTAGAGTTCCTTTAACAATTTTGTAGACGAATACAATACAAATGATTTGTATATTGAAAGTCTAAATAACAACCCAAAAAGGGAGTGAATTGGGTTTATCAAATATTTATCCCCTTATTCTTAAAAATCACTCTAATCTGAAAAAACCCTTTTTATCAATTAATAATACATTCTTACATGTATATAATGCTAAGCAAAATATATGCAATAATGATAAAGCATAACGCATAAATCTCCACAAGTATAAATACGTACTGAAACGTAAGAGAGATAAAGTTAAAGAGATGATACCGTTTATTCTCTTTAAGCTTCGGTCTGGCCACACACCTTGCTCTACCACACACACACATTTAAGGCTATTGTCTTCCTTGGACTTTCTCCACTATTCCAAATAGCAAGACACCTTAGCTTCCAGGGTCTAAGGAACCTTTACAAAGCGTATTTCGAGCTCAAGCTTCAACTCTCTCACAAATCCAAAAACCCAAGGAATTTCTTCTACCCACACTAGTAGGACCAAGTGTTTACTCAACACTCAAATGTTTTACAAATAATGAGTACAATGAATAATGGCTCACAAAGCCGAATATTCAAGTAGAAAGCTCACAACGTGTAGAATGGATCTCTAAGCTGAATTAGCAAATAAAAAGCTCAATAAAGTGCAAGAACAAGATCATTGCAATGGTACCTAAGTTTGCAAGTAGGAGCACAATGCTTATTCGACCTAGTCCATTTTTCTTCCCTCTCTTCAAACACTTTCTCTCTTCTAGAATTAGGATCCATGTTGATTCAATTCTGTTCTCTCCTCTTCAAGTTATTTCTCTCTCTTTGGAGGCTAGATTGTCAAGGATAAGCAAGAGAAGAATATTTAACAATGGGAGCTTTGATCTTGGGGGAATCAGCAAATGAAATCTTTGGATTTTGCTTTCTCTCTCTATCGGAGGTATATTTTGAATAATGATGCAAGTCCTTACTTTCTCTCTCTATCTCATTCTACATATAGTCCCCCATGTCTTTCAACGATATTCAGTCCAAGCCCTACAAAAAGTGCCTTGTGTTAAATCTTACTTTGCTTGGAGACTTTTCGTCATAGTTGACATTTTTTATTCTGCAAAATTCTTCGTCACAGGTTTGTGTTCCTTGATGGAGCATACATAACTGGCCTGGAATTTTCTCTTCGAGAGGACCAAGTTTGCTGAATATGTCACACTTTCTGCATGTGTCGACACCATAAAATTGGTCTGGAATTTTGCTCTCGAGAGACAGTGCAATGTTTTCATCACTTCATTTCAAGCTTTAGAGAAAAATCCACTACAACATTAATATTACAATCCATTCCAACATTCTTTTCAACACCTTAACAATATGAAAATTGATCTTATCAAACTAATTGTTCAAAATAACTTAATTAAATATTTTTAAGAAAATACCTCAATCTTTTAAAATATCTTTTATTCATAGTTTGGAATGCACAAGATGAAACTAAAAGTCTTCAAACACTTTAAATTTTTATCATCAAAATCAAATTATGGATTGTTGCAAAACAATCTGCTACATATATGTTAGCCATTTCATATATATGTTATTTATATTTAAGTACTTTTAACATTATATTTGAGTATAATAACTACCTTATGGCCTTTTAACTACAACACAATGAACTTTGCACCATAAAATAACTAAAACTACATTTAAATTTTATACTATTAAATAGGTTTTACAATTCATGTTTAAATATCTACTGTTAAATTCATTTGAAAAAAACAAAAATGTAACTAATATAATGTCAATTGTAGCATGGAATTTAAAGTGTAAGCGTATTGGTAGATAGAAGTGCAACATCTCAGTGGTTGTACTTTAGAGTACAAATTCCAAATGTGTTATAATTTGCAACTAAAAATATATGTCTCATCAAAATTTCACCCTTATTTGAACAAGAATATGAAATAATTTTAGCCATTCATTACCATGCTTTGATAAATGATGCATATATTGATAAACATACCGATGAGTAAGAATGTTGTCTATATGATGTTCTCTCTTCATTTTTGCATTATTATTGTCTTAATTATTTTTTTGGGTAATAAGAAAAATCTCGAGCACCTCTTGTACATTGGGTTCGTATAGACTTAGTCCAGCTTGGATGTATTGTGAGATCTTAATGGGACGGACAAACACCGGAGAGCTAACTCATGCTCATCAACCTTATGACTCCCACTTAAATAGGCTACAATGACTTGGACCTACGAATAACTCCAACAAATCCAAGAATAAAAGGATTATCCATAATCATCCTAGCCATCCATCTCTCATAAGGATTTATTGAAAAGCAGTTCCTCAGAAAATCCATCTCACCCTCAGACAAATTTTCAGGTCTTTTGGGTGATTCATTAAGACAAGAGAGATGATACATCAAAGATTTTAGATCTTCGCATTGTGGCATCCACGCTGGCTTCCAAGTAAGCATCTTAACCACGATACAGCCAAGCGACCACATGTCCAACGCTAGCCCAATCTCACCACTAGCAACATACTTTGGGGACATGTAGTGGGGATGTTAGGAACATTTTTAGTTAGCTTTACTTCATATGTAATTTTGTTGTAATTTCTAAGATGTTGAGATTAATAAAACTTATGTGAAACAGTGGAGACTGCGTACAAAAATGGTATTTCTTAAAAAGTTTCAAGTGCTTGAGTCAATGCATTCAACGAACGCGAATGAGAGCACGCTGCAAGGCATTTGTCGTTCGTGCCTAAAGTAAATGAATACGTCAAAGACCCAAAAGGCCTAGAACCTTCCACTTTAACTGAGAGTCACAATGCGGCTTATAACCCTTTTATTATATTATGACAAGTGTGTTAGAAAATTCAGAATCGTGCTTTCACGTAAATCTCTCTAGACCTTCTGCCATTTTTCTAAGCCTATTGTTTTTATGAACTGAGATGAGCCTTTGAATAAACCCTCTCTTAGGATTCTTAGTTCGAGAGATTGATACACCGTTTATTTCTCAAAAAGAAATTCAAACTTCGGAATGCTATTGAGTCCAAGTGCTAAGTTCGTATCGTTTGCTGTTATTGTGAGTTGCAATGGAGGAAGCAGGTAATGATAACTAGTTTAGCTTTTGGGAGAGAGGTTCTGTCCCGCATGAGGATGATGTGTTGTTTGGTAGCCAGTGTTTGACTAGTATATTGGGTATTCTTGGAGTCTATGATCACCTTTATTTCGGAGTTTGAAAAGCTAGTGAAATTGTTACCTGGCCTAAGGGCCCGGAGAGTTTTTCTCTTTTGGAATTTGTTTCCAAGAGATTTACTCTTCGTTACCAAAAGATTGGTGTCTCTTTGCTCTAATTGATTTGTTTATATTGTTCTTGACTAAGTGTTGATAATCGTGAACAACAAGCTAAATGTTCAGATATTTTTGGTTTTAAAGAATCTTAAATATAGAATTGAAATTAATTGATTTACTGTCTGTTGGATTATTTGCATTACTGTAAAACGTGTGGGTATTGAACTTACTGATCTGGTTTGTGTAGTTTGTGCAAAAAAAGTTTTGTTAAATTGAAAAGATTTAAAGTTTAAGCTACAGAACCTATTCACCCCCTCTTTAGGTTCAGTTGTTGTCGTATTGAGTCTTAAATATTTCCATTCAATGTATTCAGGCGCTCATCTCATTCTTTCTAACTAGTAGAGGATGATGAGCCATTTCTCTAAGATGTCCTCATTTCTTGGATGTTCAAACTATGCTTATGGAATCGCATAGGATACGCAGCATTCCTAAAATTCATTAGACAAGAGTTATGCAGCGTAACTAATGCATGAAAAAATTACTGTTACGATAAATGAGGTCATACTGAAAAAATTCTCACATCTTTGGGGTGAAAGGGACACAGTGCTGGAATATTAGGATTAAATGCAATATTTACAGTGTGTCTGCTGAGGAATTATAAGATTGCATTGTGAAACGGCTAAAAGGCGTTCTTTGGGACTATTCTTTGTACACCATGAAGAACCAAAACCGTTAAGATCAAAATTACAAAGATCATTTATAGTTGAAAGAACTTGAATGAAAGAGGAATAAGTCTTTGCTGACTTTTGGAAACTCACTAATTGGCTAACTCAGCTTTTTGCCTAGGAGAAAGATGCTGAATCCAAGTAGTTCTTAAAAGTCTTAAGGTCGATTCCAGGATTCCTAGCCTAAGTGACTGCTATGAAGGAGCAAATATTTGGATTCCATCAAACTAGCATGAACTATAGATCTCTTCAGACTCGAAATACTGCTCCTACAACAAAAAGGCAAATTCACTTACAATTGATAATCAATAGAAGAGATCTGAATATTGAAGGATGACATGTTGATCGAAGTAGAATGGCCTGGTTTGTTAACAATTTAGGAAGCATTTAGTTAAGAAGACAGAACTTGGAACGCCAAAATCGATTGGAAAAGCTATAAGACAGCTGAATGTGTGATTCAGCGGATATTGAAAAGAGAGTTCACAAATGACTCGAGCAACTTACCCTAAAGGACGTCTCAAGTTCGTCACGGAGTGCAAGGATGTTGGTCGGCACTTTAAGGCTGAATCTCCTTATGATTCTCTTTGACCACGATAATGCGAAAGATGTTACTTCGCTCATTGATGCAAACACTTTTCCCGTATCTCTCCACGATCTATTATTCAAAGTTTCCACTCATTCAGTCCTTAGAGACATGCAAAAACATCCTATTGCATCTCTACTTTAGTGACAACCAAGCTACTCTCCATTATGATAAGGTACCAATTGCTTTGATTTTAATCTTCTATTAAACTGCTGAGTTAATTTGTGTGCAGAGAAAGTTCTCGAGGATGTTGATTAGCTTTGAGGCTGTCAATTAAAAGAATCTCTATTATCTCTAGATTCTACTATTGAGGAACTGTTCGTTACAATTAGAAAGTAATAGACAGTTATAACTTTCGTAAAATGGGGCACATCTTGTCTGTTGTACTAATGATACTGAAAGAATCGTATTGAAGTAAGCTGAAAACAAGCTAGTAGAGTTCATATTGTCCATCTATGATTTAGCAATGTACCTACTTTGTAATTGTCCACTCAAATCTAGTCTGCATCTTTTTTAAGATCTTATCACATTTATAGGCCCTTACTTAGGGTTCTAAGGACATTACGACCTCTCCTATCGCTCTCTTAAACTCACAGTATGGAGCAGTCTTCTCGAGACTCCATGTATGACTAATCTTTCGAGTTGTGATGCTTCCATATAGCGTGCAATATACATACGAGTATATTATTATATATATTGTCTTAGGTTTAGCGTTTTAGGACACCTGGATGAATAAAAGGATTATATAGGGTCTTTGACTCTCTTCACTTACTTCATTTGCCATGCACTTGTTGTTACTGCACCCAACTGATAAACAATATGACGGGAATTGCTACGAAGATAGTAATGACCTCAAAAAAGTTTGGTAGTTTAATGGTGCCAGCCTAACGAGCGAGAGAAGAGTATGAGAGATGTGAGCACACAGAGCGACTTTCATGTAGATAGGTGCTAAACAAGTTCACTTCTAAGCTCTGTTTTTTTTATTCCCTAAATTTTATGGATTTATTCCCTTGAGTTTTCATGAGGCAATATGCGATTTTGCCATCAGTTGTGAATCCGGCCCCCTAGACCTTTTACTCTTTCTTGTTTTTTTCTCTTGTGGAATGGAATGCAACTCATTCATTTCTCTGGGCATTTATTCTCATAATTATGATTAAAGATTCATCACAGACTTTTTATATGTAGGAATTCTTAAGTTACTGGTATTATCTCTCAATTGATGATACACGTATCGATATGTTATCTAAATCATACCTTATACATTAGATTCTAATTTACATATATGATATCACTTTGTTAGAAGTGCTCAACCCTAATACTAATCTTATGAAACATTCGTCTTGGAAAAAAAAATAGACCACTCTATCCTGACATAATGTACCACCTTGACACACTCACCTATTTTGTGCCCTTTTTAAGAGGTAGAACATCAACAAAAAGTTTGTCCCTCCACCTACATACTAATATGCTATGTGCCTCGGCCTCCTTCTCTCTAGCACCTAGAAATTCATTATTATTGGTATGATTGATCCTAAGACTCTCTAGATATGGCAGTTGTTCACTTACTGCCTTAGATACTGTCTTTATTTATATGCGTATAAGTAACGTAGTTTTTGCCTTGGACTTTCTTTTTATGATGTGTGTGATTTTAATTTCCTCCAATATAATTTGATTCAAATATTAGTTTAAAGTCCGTACTTTATTTTTTCGATGTTTGTATTAGACCCTAACGTCAGATAATAATTTATTTATTGATTTTCCTGTTTTGGATTTTTTAGCGTGTTTTCTTGTATAATACACTGTTCTTCGCCAAAAAACCTGTCTACTCTAGCTGTTTATGGCTTTTATCATCATATGACTAAGTTGATTCACCTGTCGCTCTTGCGGTGGTACGTTTTGTTTGTGCATCCATTAATAATGTACCTCATTATCCTGATAGAGTCCTAACTATATCAAGTCTCTCCTCCTAGAGTTTTATCTCTATAAAATCTCTTCTTAGTTCATTCGTAGCTAACTGCATTGTTGCTCTCACTATATTGCCCTCTCATGTTTGTGATTGGTATCAAATAGCTTTACGGAAACAGATATTATGTATTCAAATTCTCTTATAATGTATTCTCCACATAAATAGGCCAAGGCCCTACATTGAAGATTAAAAACAAGTGTAATCCACGCTGTAGATTATCATCTGATATTGATTCTCTCTCTGATTACTTCCTGTGCTCATTTTCTAACGTGAATCGAGATAAGCGAATATCTTCTGCAGATTCTACTAATCCCACTAATCTTGTGCTCAAAACTTATGGGTTGAAAAGAGACGAAGTTAATCTAAGTGTGTCTTTGATCATAGGGTATGTAATGCCATTAATCTGCGTGTATGTACCCCTCAATATTTGAAGAATTCCAACATTATTTTAGTGCTGCAAGTTCAGCATTACTACACAATGCGAATAAGTACAAGGCCCCATACAGCCCTACGGATGATTTTCTTAAAGAATTGCAAAGCCACATTATTACTTCAGATAGCTTTTACGTTGAACTCACTCATCGTAACTTGTTTAACACAAAGTGAGGTCGTAGTATATCTGTTGCTTTCCGTATTGAGTCTCTAGTTTTTTTATTACTCTCTCCTTATCGCGATATTATTTACTCCATTAGACACCCAACTGCGTACGTGAGCTATACTGAGCATCCGTTTACATACTCTTTCAGCACTTTTTTGTACGGAAAACTAGGCCACTCTTTAGCCTGTTTCTTTTGTACATTTGAGGTACGTGGTTCATGACTACTTACTCACAAAATGATTTAGTCGTCCGCGTGGTTCTTGATAAAGGTGCATTCCTTTACTAGTTCTAATTCTGTATTTTCTTTGCCTTCTCCACTGCTAAATGTCTTTAATCTTTTCTCACTCACACACTCCTCTATCTTTTTGACTTTAAGCTCGACCCTTAAGAATATCACATTAAAATAGCTGCCTGGGGCTTCCCTCCTCTCTCCCCTGCAAGAATCTCCATCCGCGTAAGAGAGAGGTCTATCCAACTGCTGGCTTACCCAAAAATCTCTTGCATCTGTCCTCTATCTTCTTCTCCCCTCCTATCTACAACCAAGAACATTCAGCTATGTTGACTTACCTTCAATATACCTCTCAGTGCAATAAAAGTATATCATCCACATTATACGTAACAGTTAACAAAATTATACCTTAACTTCTTCTTCTTCATTCTCTCAACTCGCTAAATCTTATAACATTTCATTACATTAATCACAAAAATCAAATACTCAATATCAATTGTCAAAATAACCAATTCATGATCCATTAATAGAAGTTCGCAAATCGCTTATACCACTGCCTCGGAGATTGCTTCAATCCATAAAGTGACTTCTTTAATTTATAGACCAAGTTCTCATGTCCAAGTTGACTAAACCCTTTGTTCTGTGTATTCTAGTTTTTGTAGGTCCATCCTCCCCTATATACTTGTATTCAGTATTCACCATGTATAGAATGTCTCAAGTTTGTTGTTCGGTATATCATGTTTTGTGCTTTACACATGATCATGGTCATAGTGGTAGCTTATTCTACTAGCCCACCACATTTCATCGGTTGTATTATACGTCATAAGCTTTACATAATTGTCGTGAATGACAAGGAAGACGAAATATTTTTCTCAGTGAATATACTATAACACACCTATTGGTTCCAAGCTTGAGAAGCCATTTTCCCTCCTCTGTTTGGGTTTTATATGTGTTCTGGTGGATGCTAGTCTTTAATATATTTCTTAATATGAGACCCACTCGATCACCGCTCTATATTAGATCGCTTTCTTACCAACCCTTTAGGGAGAGTCCACCACAGTCCGATCCATCTAGATTTAAGTTATTATATGAAATGTCAGATCCATCTCCACTTCACTACCTAATAACTATCGCAGATCCAAACTCCTACTACTTTTCAATTTCTAATAACTTGGCCTGATAAGACAATCATTTTTTTACTTGGCTGAGATACAAGTTCTTTTAAGTATCTTGTCCCATTACTAATGATACAAAGAGTCATCTCGCTCGTAAAAATCTATCTTCTAGAATAAAGAGCCAATACTGTACTAGGTTGCTTTGATATCTTAGGATAGTGCCGTTTTCGTAGACTTGCTTGTCTACATAAATGTAGCCGTTATGGAGTACATAATATCTGTGTGGCATGCTCTCTTGTAGGGTTCTAAAGTAGTAGCACTCTGTACCTGGGATTTCGAACTCTTCTTTTGCATAGAAGTTATGTGTAACTCCATTTTGACTTATCCATTTGTATCTCACTATCATTTTGCATAGCTATGCACTGTTTGTTTATTTGTGTACTCTGATTTCATATACATTTATTCCTTAGAAAATTAACTGATAATTTCAAACATGTGATCCCGAATTTCATCATTTAATTACCTAAGTATTCTCCTTCAAACCTTCTTTATATATTATTACCCACCTTGTTTGCATTTCCTGTTGAATGCTTCATATTGCCGCATAGTAAATCAGTTCCTGATACTGGCTCTTATCTCATACCCGAGAATACAATAGCATTATATGTACTATTCTTCCTAGGTCAAACTTTGATTCTCTTGAACTTCAACATAAGTGCAATTGTCGTTTCATCATAGCCCTGGATCACTTCTAAATAATCTGCTCGAAATCCATCAGTTTGATTATCCTCTTTTTTAACTTGTCTCACCTCCTAGTGCCAAAAATTGACTATCTCTTTTATCTAGATAATTACTCTCCATTTGTGCTGCTTCAGTGTTCCTGTTTCAGATCAAGAAAGATGTCCGATTTAATTTTTATTACCACGTTTGGCAGTGTTGCACACAGAAGTGCTTTGCAAGCTCCAGCATCAATTACTCTACATGATCACCTTGAATCTGGCTATCCTGTCTAGCTCAGTATTACGTACCCTCTTAGATTTTATATCCTATTTGCCACACGCCTTCTTTGTTTTGGAATATGTTCTGTCTTGTCCATACGACGTACAAAGTGTTCGTCTTCTATCTCATGGTCTGCTACTATAATATTCACCAACTGCTCTTGATGACCTGTATACTGGGTGCTATCTATAAGTTTATATACTTAATCTCACAATTTTTGAGTCGTGTGTCTCCAGTATATAACATATGAGATTACCTGATCGTTGTTTTATAGGGTATTTTCTTTACTAATGAACTCTTTTTTACTTCGAGTTCTCCTCTCCTATCTCGACTTAATCGTTAAGCTCTTATCTGTTCCTTTTTTGATAGAATTTGCTTAATGGGAGTTCATGGCTCGTGCATGAAGCAACACCTTAAGACCTTTCCTGTGAAATAATAATGTTCATATATGGAATTTTGCCAATACACGTTGCACTCCTCCGTTGTGCTTACCTTCATTTCTAGTGTCCCGTTTAAGTATTACACTGATTAATAAATGTATCTAGTACTACATACTTCTTTTGCTTTGTGTTGTAAATATCGCATTAGAACTTGAAATTGATTCATATGCTGGTTTTGCATATGTCTCCCTCAATATAAGCTCAAAAACTTGTCCAATTTAAACTATATTCCACTTCAAGTTGTTCTCTATGTGTTTTGGTGTTATGAGCCCTTCAAACAGATTACTATCTGTCTTCATTTGATGCAAATATTATCTTGTCGTTGATTTTTATACTCTCTCCGCGTCTCACCCTTTATCTGAATATGGCACCAATATATCGCTCTCTATACTGTAGTGCCATACTAAAATTTTCTAGCTATTACTATCAGTATTCTCATGAATGAGCCGCTCCATAAGATGAGTCATGTTCCCCCGTTGACGAATAATTTTTTCGTATTTCTCTAACCATATTCTTTGCCATTATATTTTAATTAGAAACTTGGTTTGGCATACTTTGTTATTCCATTGTCAACTACCATCACACCCTTGTCCCTTCATTACTCCAGCTCTATCTTGAAACTTTGTAATTCAAAGTCCCTTTACGAATGTGTAATAGTCCTTACATAGAAAGTTCAAATTTTCTGTCATGCATTGTTAATCATGTAAGCATTGTTTTAACTTATTTAGCCTATGTAAACGTTGTCATAATTTTTGAGTGAGCTATCACCTATATTTTAATAAATTCGTTTTGATTAATGTGAGCATTGGTTGTCGAATAATGATTTACAGGATGTTCACCACCATTACCCATCCGTGTCAAAGTTCTGAATCTCGCCTTTGAATTACCACGAATTAACTGACCTGTAGGATAATGTGTTTCTTACCCAACCTCCATTGGATTACGGAACGATGCGAGGTATGCCCATTATCGAATTACTTGTTTTAGGTCCAGAATTCCCAAGAATCAATTGAAGGTGTGCTCCCTCCCGACCTTTCTTTTCTGATATCAGATTGAATTTATTAGTGAAGAAGCATGTCACAAATGCGATGTCATTCTGCAGTCTTCCTCCACTATATTCACGATTCTTGAGGAACCTTCATTTCTCGTCCGTTCCTGAGTTCTTTTTCTTATCTTTGGACAGATCTCTTATTATCTATTTGTTTGATCACTCTCATGATCTTTGTGTTTTTGACACTTTGTTAAGTATTCCACTGTCTTTTCCTTGGTTTTCTACGTGCTCTACACCTTAGTCGTACTGTTCCCTCGTCTGGAGAACTTTTCCTTCCTTCTTTGGTGTGGAATTTTGCGTGCTGCCAATCCTCTATAAACTGTATCCATATCAGCTCCCTATGGTTATTTCTGTAAAATTTTCTGTGCCTTACTGCCAAGGATCGTATTTCCTTCCTCCTTCATGTTCAGAGTCATAACAAATTCTCACGAGTCTGTGTGGTCTTGAGCTGGCTTGTGAGTTGCAAAGAAGGAAGAATTCTCACCATTGGACATGATGCTACGATTATTATGTCCACTGTATTATTTGTTCCTTTTCAGTCTTTGGTTACATATTGTGTGAACACTATACTGAGCGCCTTTCTTTATTTTGCTGACTTGCTGCATTGGATTGATTATCATGAAGTGTTGATTATAATCTTGCTTATATTAAATAAACATGCTAACAACAACTAATAAGCATCTGAGAGAGTGAAGACACCCTTCTACTCCTCTCGTTCTTATACTGGTGGTTGATTAGCTATCAGATCTAGCTGCCTCTCAAGGCCATCCGTGTGAAGAGCCAAACAAAGACTTATAGCTTATATGATATTAGCCTCTTGTTTACAATATAAACGACATTTGTCGTAAATAATATTGTACCAACATCTCTTCATTATCCGTTTCAATTTAGAATTGTTTTTTTAATCTTAACAGGTTAAAAATTATAGCTATCTTATTGCTGTCGAAGATTCTTATTTGTGCCACAAGGCTTGATATTGGAATCACATCATCACGCTCCTAACAGAAATAGATTAGATTAGTAGTCGCCAATTGATGGCCTCGTCCATTTTGGCTCTATTTGCTAGCATTGCGTGTTTTTTGTTTCTACTTCTGTCTCCTCATGTCATTTGCTTCTCCGTGTAGGCCTTCACCTATCCCTTGTTGCGTTTTACCAACAAATAGTTTTACTTCTGTGTTGCAACATGTATCTATGGTGACCTTCGGGCTTGGGATTCTCATTTTGCTGTGTGGTCTCGAACTATCATCCACATCGTAAAGCCAAATATTGAGCGGAATATCGAGATATATTTTAGTAGTTGTACTTTACTTCGTCATAAATATAGATAATATATCGTCGAAACCTAATGCTCCTGATTACCATATTTAGTTCTTGCAATTGCAACTTACTAAGATGGAGTTTGAACAAAATTGTAACAGAAGACTTATAATAATGTAAGAAAGTCTGAGGAGAAGAAGTAGTACCAGTTATATCCTAACAGAACTTGCTTTACCAATATGTCTACATCACAGAAGGTATTTTTTCTTAGAAAAGTGTTAGAAATTTGAACTTTTAATAGCGAGATGCATATTTCAACCATAGCTTGGCTTCGTATCCTGTGGGTTACAGTCAACTAAATGCGCTGCTAGACTGTAATTTCGAGTAATGAAGACTCTCCAAGTGATTCCTACCCTAAAGACATGAACTCCTAATGTCAAGTGCAAAAGACCCAAAAGCACCCTCAGCTAACTAGATCACTCCCACTCATTTTAGAACTGATTAGAGTCACTCTCCGTCTTTATATACGCAGCTCCACACATCTACTTGTAGGTCTTATTTCACTTAATAAGATATAAGAATTTTCTCTCCTCCTAGTCCATTCCGTTACTCATATTATGGATTTAATATTGTTGCATCTCGACACTTGTCTACTTCTTTAATATCAAGTGCTGCCTATTTCTTTACTGCCTTATGTTATATTATCAAATGCGCCCTTTTCCTTTCATTGTACCTTTAGCATCTCTAATTGGTATAGCCCATAGATAAGTATAATCCACTTCATATCTCTAAAAGAGGAACTTTTTTATCAATTACAATAAGCAATGTCACCGTTGTTATTTCTCATACCTCCTCTCCCAATATAATAGTATAAATATTTAAGGTCAATCTTATTTGCGCTGAGTGATTGCTTCTGAATTTTTAGACGTCGTCTCTCCTATTCAATTAGCACACTCGACCTTTCTCCAAGTTGCCTCAGAAGTTTTTCTTAAGTTCGCAGTGGATTGCCTTAACTAATATGAAAGTAAATTTAACCCCTGGTGTGAGTCGCTAAAAGTCAATAATGACTCGTTATACTCTCATGGTTGGAATCTATACGTAGGCTTCTCTTTATTGAAATGGGGGTATTATGGGAAGTCCTAAGTGTTTATTCACCTTATTAAACGCTTGTCCTAGGTATACCAGGTCTCTCCATATTACTATTCGTTCTATGTGGTTGTTGTCGTGTGGGTAAACCAGGTCAGCGACGTTCTGCTCCCTATCGTTCTGTGCACATTGATTCTCAACGAAGTACTTCATGACTTTTCATTCTGAGTTACAAATAAGAATCCGAGTTTCTGCTTTCCCTGTTCGTAAGCTAATCTATAGATTTTCAACCATGTCTCTTAGATGTATAATGCATAGATATACTTCTTATCATATTTATTTTGTCTCATCATTTTTATTCATAAATTATAGATGACGTATCCCAAGTGAATTAAGTAATGCATCAAAATTTACGTGCAAAGAGATAATAACCTATTTGGTCCACTATTTAGCATAGATCTCTCATAATATTGTTTTCCAACGACAAAGTGGGACTATGGTCTAGTCTAATATATTAGAGGTCGCATTCAATCTATGAAAATTTGTAATACTAGATTAGAAAAGTCAAGTTAATATTCTCTTAGGTATAAGAATTAAATAGTAAAAATATTAAACACACATTGTATACAATTCTTCCGATGTAGGCATTTTTGATCATCCTAACTACCTTGAATATATTTGTGAAAAATACTATGAATAAAAAAGTGGAATGAGGAAATTTAGCCTTGGTGACACGTTCGTGTAACATTGCAGAAAGAGGTGACAATCACTGATAATTTACTTATCTATATAAAAGATTTAGTATAATGCAGGAATATCGCTTTGCTTCTCTTTATGCATTCACCCATGACAAGACAACAACTTGTCCCATCATTCGTTAAAGGAAAAAAAATCTCGCTCGAAAATTTTCAACTTCTTGCCTTTAATGCCCTAGAAGGACAAAAAAAAAACATCGTACCAAATTCAATGAATCACAGTCAGGTGGCATATAGTCCAATTAGTTAATGCAATGACGAAATCATGGATTATCAAAAGAATAACACATGTTTTTTTGGAAAATTGTCAGAAATAAAATAAAGCAATTATGAAAGCATCCTAACTACTAAATAAAACTTTCCAACATTTGAATTCATGTTTAGTATTTTCATATACTATGAAATCTTAGCTTAGTTTTTAATTATCCTTCACACGACTTTAGGCAATAACATGTTAGTAGTTTCTTATAGTGACCAATTGAATTCATGAAATATAGTGAATAACAACACTACTATGGTGTTTCGTCGATTTGTAAGAAATTAATAATATATATTGAGCTTAGAAACCTATTGATTCTGCACACAATTTTTTGATAATTTTTCAAATAAATTTTTTTTATCAACATGCATTTATTATATGTTAATAAGTTTCATCAAACAACATTTTCTATTTTATGTTAATAAGTCTTTATTCACAATAATCAATAACCCTTGTCCATTAGGGGTAAGAAATTTTTGTTCGGGATAAATATACTTTGCAATCTCCAATTATGAGGGTCTTAACACTTTGCACTCTAATCTTTTTATTTTTATTCACATTGTACCCACCAATTATTGATTTTTTCAGATATTTTTACCCTCCTTTAAAATTTTCAGCCCATTTGAAAGGACAATGATATTTTGGTGCATGAAATGGAAATTTTATCATGTGGCCATTTTATTAGGGTAAAATGTAATTTTGAGGTCAAAAATCAATTTCCATCAAAATTAACGGAACATTTTAACAAAGGGGTGCAATCTGAAATCAATAATTGATGGGTGCAATGTGACAAAAATAGTAAGATTAGAGTGTCAAGTGTCAAGACTTCCATAATTGGAAGATACACTTAAGCTATGTGAAGAGATCACATTGGCATGATTCATTTAATCAGAAAATGGATGTAGCATGATTCCAACGTTATGATGTATTGGATATAAAACAAAGAAAAAGGTTTAGATAGCTAATGTGGAGACCTATTGCATGTACTTCAGTGCAAGGAATTTTGTGTTATGGGGAGGGATCACAAGTTAAATAACCATATTAGTTAAAAGCGTTAAATGTGGTCCTCTCGATTTAGTATCCAAAGAGGTACTGGTCCCATTAGCATGTTGCTAGTTAATAATCTTAAACATAATCAACATGACCATTCAGTATCAGTATGCAGTTTTGTGCATTTGAGCGGTGATCTTGTAAACTTGTCCCTCATGATGCAGATCATGTTTCGTCAAAAATAGCTCCTGCAACACCATTTCTAGATTGTTCCATAATACTAATGCCAAAGAACATAAAATGGCATCCCTGAATCCAGAAAGTAGAGGTAGTATTAGTAACATTGATGCTTTGACAGAAGAGAAAGTTCAATTAATACGATTAAGAAAGAGAGGTTCACATTCCATTAGGGAATCATTAATGATAAGTGGAGAAAACCTATACAGGTCTGTCATGAAAGGGCTTATTTTGCCTTTACTAGACACAGTACTGGATATCTATTTGAGAGGAGACGTGCCATCAATGATAGCTCATGTAAATGCAGACTATTTGAACCTCTGTTAAAGAACCCATGTAACAAAAAAATCTTGACTTGGCCCATTCAAGCCAGATTGGTGTGACATTCTCCTATACATGCCATCCAGTTACTTCATCCTTCCAACATCTCGTAAGACTGGTTACAGGTAATCCTGTTTCAGGCCCAAGATCATCTTGAGTTTAAATATAGTGATGTTTGGTTAACTATTTTGAAAACCTTCAGATTTCAAAACAGTTTTTTCTTCAAAATATGATTTTTCCCACTAAAAACATTTTCCATCTTCAATAAAAATTTGTTTGTAACTAAATTTATGTGTGATTGGCCTATAAAAAAAAAACTACAAAATTTTTAAAATGGCAACGAAAACATAATTTTACATTTCTCACAAAAATTTTCCTTCCAATTTCCAAACATTTTTACTTTCACATACACCTAGAGAATAAATTTCAAAGACTTTTTTTTTTTTAGGTATCTTTCTATGGTATTTTCAGAATACACAACCAAACATAGCCTTAATGCCAGAATGATATTTTCTTGCCAGATATTTTTACTTGAGGCCTTTTAAAAACACAATCTAGGATTTTTCCAATGTATCAAATTACAAAATTGGCTTGGAAGATTGCCAAATTGATCAGGCCATTAAATTGACCCTTTTCCATCCCCATTAATTTGGTGATATCAGCTATTGCATAGAATCAAACAGCATCTCTCAGCTGTACAAAAATGGTTGTCTGCAATTTGGTAGATGAAAATGTACATATAATTTAGGATGCTTACATGTAAATCTGCTTTTTGAAGACTCGCAAAGCTGCTTGGAATTTCCCCGCTTAATTTATTAAAGCTGAGATCTCAGCAGGAAAGTTTTAAAAAATGAATTAGAGAACAAATTAAACCTTAACTGAATCTAAAAGCAACTCCTCTCCTAAGAAATCCAGACACAAATAGCAATGTTCAATTTGGACACACGAAAGAAGACAGTCTCTTCAATAAAAGAATGTCATGGACATAATTTGAAACATGAAAATCTAGAGGGATTTGTTCAAACTTTTAAAACCCTTTTCAAAATCTGGTCCTTGGATCAGGGTGCAAGTGGGAGGAAAGGGAGGTTTTGGTTTGGTTTTTGTTAGAGAACTCATGAAAGAGAAGTTTCTAGAGCATTTTATGGTATATCAATTTTTTTTATATAAGTAATTTTCTGGTATATTTTTTTTTTTTTTTTCTAAATAAGATGTTTTATTAAAGACAAGTGATGAATCAAGGGGGAAACCTTGGATTTTCACTGGAGAGGACCGAAACAGGGATAATAGAAGTGGGAATATGCCCAACAAGATTTTCCGACAACGCCCATCTATCAAGATTATGGGTAGTGGAATTAGCATTGCGCTTTACATGATTAAAAGACCAAAACAGTGATTACAAAATTCAAAGCTAACATTCAGCAAATATCTGCGAATTACACCAATCAGTGGGACCACACACGACTCAAAGAGCATCCATCACTTCAAAAGAGTCCTCTTTTCGCTTTTAAGTCCCCTAATTCGACTCAAACATTAATCATTTGTAGGGGAAAAAAAATAACGCGAATGCACAGAAAAGCACGCTTCGTTTGCCTCGAGACATTTATGCTTTGCACGGTGATCAAAGCGAGCTCCGACCTCTCCTAAGTCTCCTCGCCTTCACGACTAGTTGTGAGCGTGCATAGGAAGAAGGGCGTCTCTTGTCATCTTACTCGATAGATGTCAGAGCTAAGATACCTTGGTATGTGTGCCCACTGTCGCCTGAAACTACATACTTAGCGATAAGGCGGCTCTCTCTGAAAGTAAAATGGTGAATAACCTTTTAGTATCTCACATGTCGAGAGGGTATAGCCAGTCCATAGAGGCTGAAAGTGAACTCATTTGGGAAAAGTGATTTTTCTTGGGCGTTCTTCGCAGGAATGTGGGGGGACACCAAAGATTTGAGGCCCATAGTGCCAAGAGTCCACATGTATCATACCTTAGATAGTGGAAAAGGGCCTCTGAAACAACCTCACTTCCAAGTCCAAGAATGTTCGAGATACACACACGGATTTTGGGCGTGATATCCCACAAGTGTGAAAGCGACATACTTAGCCTTGATACGCCATTAGAACGTTGTGAGTATCCGAGCGAAATTATGCTTAAGGTTCTTCCTGTGATAATACATAATGCAGATTCCCCATAAGATCGTAATCCACGTCCAAATGGCTAGTTAAATAAGAGTATGCATATGAACTTCCGGAACGTACATCCAAGGGAGAAGGAGAGAAGCTCCACATGTAAGAATGAGAAACATATGAGAATCCATTTGTTTGACATCACACAAATAGTGACAAGTGGAGAAGAGCTAGTACACGTTCGTCTATTAAGTGAGCGAAATACCACAGATGCAGAATAATTTATTCCAAGAACCTAAAACGCCCTACTGTATCTCCAACATCCTCAATGTCGAAGTACTTGTACTGCCATAAACTATATTAACTGAATATCATTTATAAAAAGAATATTAATTGAAACTTGCCTTTTGATTGTGCTAAGAGTGTGTTTATCATTTTTTGTATTCAACTTTAATGTTTCGTTGAATCTTCTGACACATCTTATCTATATATTCTTCACTCGCGATATTTTTAGGAAAACCACAAATCTCGCAAAATGCCGATCAAAGACCAAACAATTCCATTCACCTAAAAGCATCAGCCCTCCCCCACTCTCCAGCAGCGACGGCTTCAGTCCTACACTGAAGTATTGATCTTTTACATGGTGTGAGCGCACCTTCCACGCAAATCTCTCATCCATGCACCGAAACAGAGCTCCCTTCTCAGTTCTGAACTCCTTCCTCCTCGCAAGGCGCTCACACCCATACCTTATTAGTCTCCTATTATATGTCATAGAGCCACCAGCCAACAAGGGGAGCTTCATACATTAGTACATCAATGATACGTAAGGTACTTT
>RXIC02000092.1:180848-197162 GCA_003952965.2 Morella rubra | reverse complement strand
ACTATTATTTGCAATTTCTTATAGACTTTGAGTACGGAAAGTAGACATCTAAGGGTGTTGTTGTTTGTAAATATTGCGGAGTTAATATTTCTCTGGAAGATATTGGATTTTAGTTGAAAAAGTAAATAATAGGAATTATTATTTTGTTATATTTTGAATAGTTTTGTTGATAGAAGTTTTTGTTTTATTTGATATGTGTAGTAGGAGAAAGTGTTGTATCGTAATTTTATTTATTGGTTGGGTTAAATTTATAGAGAGGAATTGAGAGTGGGTGGCTTATTTGATGGAATTGGTTTTGGTTTTTTGAATCGCTCATTGGTTGGGTTTTCTTAGGCTTTCTAGGATTCTCTACTGTTCAGCCTTCTTTATTTGGCAGGCTAGGCTGAGACGCCGCAGAGGAAAAGAGTTATTATCGACAAGCGGATGGCTCCTGCAATAGGGCGTGTGGAAGCGTTCCTTTCTTTTTCGTGTCCATTACCTCTTCTGGTTTTGTTTTACTATCATGTTGTTCGTCTATTATTCATAATGCCGGTCTTTTAATGGTTTGTAGGAGTTTGTTGGTTATTGTGATGTTGTGTCTGTTGGATCCCTGATATGGGTTTGTTGATGGGGTTGTTTTGACGGTTCCGTTGTGATTATGGATTTAAGGCCTTTGGTTGTGGCCTTTGGGGTTTGGTTTTTGGAGTGTAATTAGGTTTGTTATGTCGTCTTCAAGGGGTTGTATGTAGCCGGCTTAGCGGTCTCTGTCTTATTAAACTACGTATTACCACCCTCTTGAAATGAATTTCAATAAAATTGCCAAGAGATAATAAAAACTATAGTTTTGAGTTTTTTGAGAAAACACAAGATGTTTATTGTGATTATAATCTTCAATCTGCATATGAGGAGATGAGTCTTAAGATATTTTAGAATTGTTGAATGCAACCCTTTAAAAATTTAATAGGTTCATGTCTTACTTTATCATTAGATAAGCTAATTATAATGATTGATATTTTATTGGGTTTTTATAATATCTTAATATCTACTTCAAGCATAACTTTTTACATAAATATTCTAATCAATGGGGGACTTTTAGACATCAATCAATATTCTCAAACAATACCTTAAAATTTCTTAAAATTTACCTAATCAGAAAATGCAATTGTTTTACACGTTATTTGTACATTGTTTGAAACGGATGATTGAATGACACAATTTGGAAAACTGTCTATATTCAGTCAAGGCTGTTTGCCTTTCCTTTGTGGTGCCTCACTTTATGTTCTTCTTTTGCTTCATTCCGAAAATGAGTAGTTGGGATGCTTTGTTTTCAAACGGCAATAGAAGTTTTGTTCGGGGATTAATCTACGCCTTGTTCACGATCGCACTTTGAAATGTTATTTTTTGTAAGTATTTGAGTTCTTCCCATTCTTGCAGGGCTTGTGCTGTAGCTTGTATTATTATTATGGTCATTTCATTTCCTTCTCCAAATCTTAATGGTTCTGTAGGTTTGTATATATGCAGGCCTGTGGGTGTTGTGAGATATCTTAGATGGGGGACAGTGTTCTGTATATTATGGCCTTCTTAACATATTGGATGGGGTGGTGTTTCTCGCTCCCAACGATGCCTTCGTCGTATTTCAGGAGACTGCGTGTAGCTGAATGGGTGTTATAGGTTCTTATATAGGCCTGGCTGCGGTATTTGTGGTTGAATATGGATTATTTTGGCGGGGTTTCGTAAATCGTTCATTTACCTTACCGTTATATCGGGTCCATATCTAACATTGAGTTCTCTTCTTCAGACACCGGTATTTCCATACTGTTCAATCCTACTTCCGGGTATTGGGTTCGTCACGTAGTTCGTGATTTAGCTGGTTGAAGGAGGATTTTTGTGGCCCTGTGGTGTCCTTATGCTCTCAGTGCTTAATGGTGTTGTTCTTCTGCTGTACACTGGCCGAAATTAATAGTAGGGCGGGATCCGAGTTCTATGCTAGGTCATTCGTGCCATGGCGGTTGCCCTGTATAAACTCTAGGGCTTTTTTTTGTTTTTTATAAAATCCTTTCCAAATATTAGTTGGGTTTTGTTTGGTCCCGGCCCGAGGGGGAGTAAATAAATAATAATCACTGCCCCTCTTTATCGTGAGTTGAGCTTGCTTCATCTGTCCCAAGAAAACAATGGATTGAATGTGTGGACGTGGATATGTTATTCCCTATTCTTGTTCCATGTAGTACTCGGCTGCTTTTATGAAAGCGGCTAAGGAAGATTTCATACATAGCTTGTCGTTGCGCCAATTGTAGATTGCCCTTGTTCTACTGAGTTTAGTGCTATTTTTGTGTCCAATGGTTTTGGTGTAGTAGGACGACAATGATGATATATCTGTACTGTTGGACGGGTAACTTATTTTGGGAACAAGTCTGTTGATTTTGGCTATGACAGAACTACTGCGCAAAACTGCTTGCTCCGCGGCACTCTAATTTCGCCAAAAGAGAGCTTCTTTCCATGGATTCTCTGTCGAGAGGTTTTTGTCGTTGGCAGTTTCCATTCGTATTACCAGCTGGTCGGGTAAGTATTATCAGCAGCTAGCCATATCTTCTTATCGAGGTGGCTAATCCGATTCCTACTTGGGGTGCTACCTCACCGACATAGCGGGTTCAATATGCCCTATGCCGGATGAATCATGACCTGATTTTCTCAGGCAATATGAATAATACATCTTTTCAAACTAAGGTTGCTCGGTTTCGAACCATAGCGCTCTTTTTATCACATCTCATTCATTCATACGGTGGAAGAGTGACGATATTGGATGTGATCGTAGAAGGATTTCTGAGACAGCTGTTTAGAGAGGCGGTTCATAGTCCATGATTGGACGGCCTTCTAATTTCTGATGCTTGTTAGCTTCATGTACTGCTTAGCAGAGTGAACTGCAGCCTGTACGTTGGGAATCGATATAATGGGCGTGACTATGGTTGATTAATCGGTTTCGGAGTTGTTGGATGAGAATTGAATCTGAGTTGGCTTTATGGTATATGGAGATGGATAAATAATGAGGAGTTATCTAGATATTTATTATGGATTGTCAGGATTGGAGTTTTTTTTCGAGGGGAATATTCTTAGAAAGGCATTGGATGAACTTTTTGGTAGAATGATTTCTTCGACAGGTGATTGATGTATTTCGTGAAACTAAAGTTAGTGATGAGTATTTGGAAAGTGAAACTAAAGGATTCTGGCATTGCGTTGGCATCTCCTATTAATTTCCTATTTGGTCGCGGTTTTGGCTTATTTTAACATTTGCCGACACTAGGCAATATTCAAAATAATAGTGATTGGTGGGTGTTAGAAGATGTATTTAAAGTTCGTTTGGTATTTTTTCTGGTTTGAATTTCAGCGTTTTGTGGTTTTTTGTTTGGTTGGTTTTTTTTGGTTTGTTGGTTTTGTTTTGTGTTGTTTTTGTTTGGTTGGTTTTTTTTTTTGTGGGTGTGATTTTTGATCCCGACTCACCGATGGGAACAAACAGAATCTCCAGCCAAATTGACCCACTGCTTTGCAACTAACAATGTCGAGGAAGATGGTCCCAACCCCGATGGGTCGGTGGAAAACAAAGGTACGTTCGGTTTCTTTAAAATTCAAATATTCTTATGAATTTTAGAATTTTAAAACCGAAAATATTTTGGTTTGTCCGATGAGTAAAATAGATTTTTACATATATTTCATATTAATTTTAATCATTAATTTTTAATTTAAAAATTTCAAATTATTACTTTCATTTTTGGATTTTTACGCAGAAACGGATTATCCTATTTTGTATGTGGTGGTTCCGGCTTTGATCTGTTGATTAGGGATTTGATTTGGTTGTCTGCATATGTCTTGGATTTAATTTGATCGGTCTTGAGTGGTGGTAGTGTGGATATTTGAGAGGATTTATTGTATTTCTATTGGTTCGGGTTTTTTTGGGACGATTTGGGATATGTCGTGTTTTTGATCATGTTCTCATAGGGGAACTAAACTTAGCGGCACACAATTTGGCGAAATGGGCGGTTGACGTAGATGTTGTGGGGGACTTCCATGTGCATTCGTATCTCAGTCTATTTTGTAGTTGGTGACGGGATTCTTCCGATTTTCTCCCTTTGATTCTTCTTTTCTTTCTGTTTAGGTGTGGTGAGCGGTTTGTTTAGTGCGAGGGTTAATTTTTAAAAATAGTTTTGTTAAGAATTTTTTGAATCTTTTTGTGGAAAAGTTGTTGAAGTGTTTATTTGGGGGATATTTTATTGGGGTTTTGATAGTATGATGTGTATGGAGTATGGTTGTTAAATTTTTAGATTTTGTGAATGTGTTTTGTGTGTGGGGAAATTTTTAAGTTCTCAATTAATAATTTGTAGAGCATAAACAACGGCGTGGGTTTTGTTTTTGTCTTAGTAATTGTTTGCCAAGAAAATAAAAAATATAAGAAGCCGAGGGCTAGTGAAGATTGCAACTAGTGACTGATTTTAAGTCTTACTATTGAATGTATATGGTAAATTCCTGTTGATATATTATCATTTTGAGAAGATATATCTGTACATAAGATTTGAGCGATTTTTGGTTTCGCACTCCGTGCTTCGAGTGTGGGTTTCGAACAGGTTTTTTTGTGTAGTTAATTTAAAGTATATTAAGATAAAGGGAGTCCATTGGTATTATAGAGTAACCAAATATGGCAAATTGGTGGTTGGCTTTTACTCAGCTTACGCTTTTCGTCTTCAGTGGTTTCCTTTGCTCGTCTCTTGGGAAAAGTTATGTGTATGAATCGTATTAGTCGTTTCTGTGGATGATCCTCCTTAAGATATAGATTGGATTAATTTTGCTTGATTCGTTTGTAGAGAAAAATTAAGGGTAGTTAGAAGTAAATGGATTGGGTGAATCTTATTAGCAAAGAAGAATTTGTAATTTTTTGGAATAATTTTGAGCGATTTTTGGTAATTTTTCTTTGGAAATTGCTCGAAACTGACGAATGGTAGGAAAACAAAACAACAACTCTTGTATTCTGTAAATAGATAGAATTTAATGTAGAGGATATATTTTAATAGTTAACTTACGTTGAGTAGTATTTAGAGAAAAGGTCTCGGTCAAGGCAATAATCTTTAACTCAATTTTAATTAAGGCTATGGTATATATATTTTTTTTGGACCATATTTATTTTGTTTTCTTTTGTTCTGGGCAACTATTTGATTCTGGATATTATCTAGTGACAGAAGGAAGGTTAAATATTATTTGCAGAGCCTCCACGTAGGAGGAGAATTGTACTATTATGGTGTTTTGTGGAAAGGTTAAATTTTGTGGTGGTCAACCAGGTTTTATGCGCTAATTAAGTTTCAAGAAATCTACTGGTTGGGTGGGTTGTAATAAGAAATATGGAAGTCCGCACTGGGAGTTTTTCTGGTCATTTTTGTATGTAAAACTAATCTGGCGGAATGCACATCCGTGATTCTTATGGAGAGATGAATGAAGCTAGTCACTTAATGTTGTTAAAATGTCAGGTTTTAAACTAGAATCGTTGTCTTGATACGTTGTTTTAAAAATTTGCTTGTTTGCTCTAGTTTCATTCTCTTTCGTGCTATCCATATCTTGTCGTATGTGTGTGATAAGCTAAAATCTAAGCCCGATCGTGGCATGCGTCATGATGATGACGGGAAGACCCAAGTGGATGCAGACAGGGTATATTTTAAGTACACGTGGCAGCCTATTGTGATTAGTTTTAAAGCTCTAACATTTATGTGGTGGCAGAGAGAGACTGAATGGAGCAACATAATTTTAAACACATGTCAATCAATCTTGTTGGTTTTTAGCTCTGACATGTTATTGCTGTAATGGGACGTTAGCGTTTCATTTATCGGGGCTTAGTAATAGCATTGACTAAGTTAGTTTTTCTGATACATAGAAATTTTATAAAAAATTCAGTAGGCTGTTGATAGTATTTTTTAAAAAAACCTAGGGTGAGACTTTTTAATATAGGGCTAAATCAGTGAGGTCGTTGTGCATTATTCTTCCTTCTGTGTTTTTTTGTAACATCTAACAAGGCTTGTAGGCATGTTTTAGTATTAGGACGAGGTGTATTGTGGTCAGGGGTTGTAGTTCTTCCATTTAGGATTCTATATTGATTAGCCAGTGGTTTTTTATTGATATTTTGTCCGAGACCTTAGTCTAATTATATAGTCAATTTATCTCGGTTAGAGATGATCGGGAAATATGTTTGTTCTACTTCATGAGTGATTTACTATCTCGTCTTCCCCATATCATAAGTTGTGATTGCATGAGTACACGTTGAATGAATTAAGAATTATATAAGTTGCGGACTTAATTCGTGATATGATTTAAGTCCTATTAGTTCATGTAGAATATACATAATTTGCTATTGGTATAGAAGATAGTTATAAACAATATTGTTAATATTAATAGGATTTACATATTTCTGGATTCACATATCTAGGGGTGATTGTGATATTGTTGATATTGGAGGGTATTATTTATTTTGTATTAGTAAAAGTTCAAAGATTCAGGATATAAAAGAATATAAGGAAAGGGAGTAATGATGGTAATATGTTTTTACATGTGTATTCCTATCTAGTCAGTGTAGGGATGAATTTCCTAATGATCTTACACTGTATCACAGTTGGGGTATTTTTAAGGAAGGCTAACTATACATTATTTTGTTGGGTTTCATACGGTTGGCGCAGGTCAGTACGTATGAGAAAAAGTATTGTGAGGAGAATAGGCCCAGAGATTGAGGGAGGAGATCAGAAGGATATTTGTTGATTACTAAAAATTTTTGAAATTCAAAAGAGCGTCATAAGTGAAATTCTGTATTCTCTCTATAGTTTTTGTAAGTAGTGGGGTATAGATGTCGAGTCACATATAATAAGATTTTCTTGAAATATTTGTTGATTTTTGGTTTTCTATGTATCTTTAAGTGCCGTCAGGAAACGGGTTCAGTATATGATGTTGTATATACAAAATACTTCAGCCAATATCGTTTGACCGTATGGGTAAAACAGACAATAAACTTAGCCAATTGATTGTTTTTTGGGTGTTTGGGGGAATTCTTTTGAATTTAAGGATATATTGTTTAAACAGTGTAATTTGTGCTGATTACAGTTACAGTGGTAGTAACATGGCTAGATTTTTTCATGATCGTATTCTATCAATCTGAAACTGCGGTCTATCGTTTTTCCGTACCGGTCTGGTTAGTTCTCATGAAGAGAGCTATGTTCTTCGGTCGCTATGTGTATTCTCTGTTTGATAGGATTTGTGTTTGGTGCCGGTAACATCGACTATGTTAAGTCACTGGATTATTGTGATGTAGGTCTGGGAGCAGCAGATTGCGTATTTTGGGCTTCATACGACGATTTGCCGAAGAGTGTATCCTCCACTCTTATGTAAGTGCTCACGGTGTACCTTGCGAAGTGTGCGAACGTCAGCGCTGACCGGTTAGCTGCGAGCTCATCTCTGGTGGGTGGGGTGGCCAGTCTAGTGACGCAAGTCGCTGTTATCTCTCTCTAGGAGAGTCTATTTGATCGTTATAGGTAGTATTCCCCTTTGAGTAAGAGTAGTGTCTTCTGTAGTCTCATGGTTTCCGTCGTCTAATTCTGATCTGTCAGACCATTTTGGTGTTGCAGCATTTATGATGTGGGGTCCTGTTACGGTTGGGATTCATGTGATGGAGGGGTGGTGATTTCTATTTATTCGTGGGATGGTGTAGGTTGTTGGGGTAGAGAGAGTTCTTGGTTCTTTAACATTTTGAATCGTTGATGGACATAGTATGGAATAATTTGTCATAGCCGTTGTATTACAATTTTGGAGATTATGATCGCCTGTATTATATCAGGCAGGTGTATCGAAAGTAAATGGTCTTGCTGGAGTCGGTTTGCTAGTCGTCAGGAAAAGATATCAATGACTGATTGTGATTGGGCCCAGATGCTTGGGGCTTGTTTGCGTTTCCAATGGTAACTTTGAACTTATAGATTTTCGTTTATGTTTACAATTAGCGGAGCACCGCCAAACTCTTGCAATAATAAGAGATGATTGAGTGTAGAGAGAGTCTCTGGATTTTGTTATGGTTTGTTTTTTTTTATCTCAATTTTTTTTTTTATTAGGATTTTTTGGCGATTACTTATGCTCTTCTATTGCAACTTGGCCTCCACAAATGAGTTAAATTTTCTAGCTTTATCAGCTGTTTTGTAGCTGCTCGAGATAATAGTGGTGGGTCAGTGGACTCATGGACACAATTTCTTATAGGTACTAATAGAATTTGTATCTGGTTCGAAGTCTTGTCATACATTATAGTTGTATCTCTTAGTTGAGTGGGCCCATATCTCAATACCCGAGTCGCCTATTGTGTATTAGGTGAATTTTTTTTACGATTTTACAATTTGTCAGAATAAATCTATTTTGTATATAGGTTTCAGTCGACTGGAGTGAGTATATTGGATTTCGAATACGGAAATATTTTTGCAAGTAAAAATTTCAAGATTCTTTACAGGTGCCTTGGGTGTGGACGAAATTCATGGACGGGAGCTGTCATTTTGCTCTTCCCTAATTTTGACCAAATGGGACCCATGCTCTGATGTAGAGTGCATGGTATCTTAAGACTGGGTGAGTTTATCCTTTTCTATCTCATGCCTAATTTCTTAAATTTACTTATGCGCAACATGGTCTTTTCACGGTGAAGGGTAGGTCAATGAGCCAGGGTGTAACGCATAAGGATTGGCAGAGTTGCCCAAAGTTAATAGAGGACTGAGTTTCCATAACGGGGGAATGGAATAGGATGTGGGCGTTTGCGTATAGGGGAGTACCAGGATGGACGGTACTGGAGATATGTAAGTGGTTGTTTGAACTTTGTGGGGTTAAGGGAAAAAGAATATTGGGAGCCACATGCTAAACACTTTCTGCGAAAAGCAAAGCTCATTCAAACAAAACAGACGAGGAGTTTCAACTGTCATGTACAATTCCTATGCAGGACCGGGGATCATAAATGTTTTCCTCTTTTGTCTTTCGCCCACGACCCGACCCCTAAAACCACCCCGGTAAAGGCAAAAAGCGATTCTAGGTATTCTGGCACATTCACTCACAACATTAAATGCCTACAAAATAGAAACTACTAATATCAAGACAGGGAATATGGGTCTTCCAAGATAACATCAATATATTATATATTGATACTATCTCTTTATATTTACTATTACCTAATATTAGAAATTAGAGTGAGGAAGCAGTTCTAAGTTTTTCTACAAAAGTACACCTTCAAATCTCTTTTATTGTTTTCTATTAGGAGCTAAGCATGGGCAAACTCAAAAAAAAAACAGACCTAAGAGTAGTTTGGAAGTTTTAATATCTTTACTATCTTTTAGGGTTTTATAACTGCAGCGAACATCCGCAAAATGATTATTTTTGCCTTTGTGGTTGAGCTCTTTTTAAAGAGAGGCTATCCATCTTCGGCTATCACAAACAGAATCTAGTTTGAAGACGGACTTTGACAGAGAGATGGAGATGCTATGCAGCTAATGGTTTTTCAGTTTGAAGGGGTCTCAGTCCTGAGGCAACGCAGTTTTCTCTAGTGTAGGTGGTTTAGGAGTGATAGTGGAGATCTGTTTGCCCTGTTGTCTTGTGCCCTACCTTATTTATGCCCTTTGATGTGTAGCTCCGCCTCTGTCGGATGGTTGAGCTTTGAATTTTCTCTGTCTGTTTTCGGCATGAGCTGGGTCCAATGACATAAATAGAAATTAGAATCTCGACAAATTAGTAAAGATGAAATGTTTCCCGCAGATTGCGAAATTGTCTTTTCTCTGTATTCGAATACTATTAAAACAGCACATGGCAAGCATTATAGCAGGATTACTGATTTTTTTTGTTTTGGGAGATTGCGTGGTTGGGTTCACAACGTCAATGAAGTCATCAACAGATAAATCAATTTCTATCACGATGTTTTAGTATAGAAGAAATTTCATACTATTCACTCACAGGTCGCTGTTTGCATGTGTAGATTTCAATAATATTTCACGGTTTCTATTCTTGAATATCGGCTCGAGTGAGCTTGAATCTTTTTAGTCTTTGTGTCGAATGTGGACATCTGAATCTAATCTTTGCCATCGACTACATCATAGGGTGTACGGCAATCTATGGGAACTAGGTAAATGCTCGTGGAAAATATTACCATAAAATTAGGTAAATTTTAATTTAATTATCAGTCTATGCGTTTCTTACGTTTTCTGTTACAATGCCTTCTTTTCATCTGTAAAAGGTGTTCTCTATATGGGGACGGTATGTTATTTAGTGGTTCTTCTTTTAAATAGTGTTCATTTAAATTTTAGAGAAAGGTTTAGATAAACAATGCTACCGGATCTATTTGGGTGAAGTCACTTTTGATTGTAGTTTCTCCTTCTCCTTATGGTTTTTTGGATATATCGTCATGTTAGCGCTAGGAAGAAAGTACTTGGAATCTCTTTGTTTACTAATTTTTAGAATTCACTAGATATCATAATATCATGGGGTTTTTGGTCTTTTTTTTCGGTCTTATAGCTGCGAGTGCAGTAAATCATCTTCTAGCAAACAAGGAAGAAGTGCTTTGGATTAGAGTGCCAGATATAGCAAACTACTTCTATCTGTTTATGCTCTATGTTCAGTGAACACTGATAATGGACTCTAAGGAAAAATAAGCTGCTAAGTGAGTTTTTTGGAAGTTCGCTTTATGTTGGCTGACTTCACCCTTTTCTTTCTCTTGATTTTATTTCGGCGATGGTCGTGACTTTGGTATTGTGTTTTTCTCGGTTAGGTGGTGGTGTTGGTGGCGTCAAAATGTGGGAATTTAAAGGCTCCGGTGCCAACCTAGAGCTCTTTCACAAAGACCACAGACTGTTACTAAACCTTACTCACTTCCTGAAGTCTGGGCAAAAAAGGCGTGTGTGGAGGTCTGTGTGGTGTTTTTTTGATCGGAGTTCTGTAAACTCTGGGTCTTATTAGCTATCCATAATGTTCCTACCAAGAGGCGCTATGGTAATGGTAACACCAAAGAATGATATTCTAGGTTTATCTAAATATGTTCATTTTTTATATGTAAGCGAAATATTTGTCTAAAGCTCTTAGAGAAAGTCGTATGTCAATGAAGGTACGGGTTTGTTCTCAAAGGCTTGCGCTCGGTTCTGTGGATTTGTGTGTCTTTTCTGTTTCTATTGGACTCTTGAGGTGTGATTAAGGCGTTGGAGGGGCTGATCTTCGTACAGTCAGTTTGTGTAGTCCGTGAAGTAGTGGTCCCTTGGTTGTCCATTACCGATATTAGGCGGGAGTATTATTTTTAACGACTCACTGTTTGAGTTGCTAGATTTGTTTTTCTTGTGGGGACATCGTATCTACTTTTGTTATTCCGTTTATATTCTTTTTGTATATTCGCTTGTTTGATTCTTGCTTGTATATATTATTTATATTCATGTTGGTTGTTGTAGTTATGGCTATTGCAATGTGTTGGTCTCACGATTTTCATCAGAATAATATGCCTTATGTTGTATAGGTAAAGGGAGTTTAGGATCCTTATAATGTTGGCAACAGTTAGGGGGTTATGGTCTTTCGAAGTACGTTTTCGTACTGATGTTTTGGAGGCATACTGTGAAAGCAGCTGTAACTGTGTGTCATGTGGCTCCATTGCCTGTAGTAGTTTGCGGTTTCTTGAGGGGCTAGAGCGGAGTCTTCGTTTTTGTGGAAAATTATCTAGTACGGCAGTTACACCCTCTATGCGTCCAAATTTCGGAGTAGTCCGGTCATTATCAAGCAGGTCTGTCTTTGTGGACCTGAACATATGTTCGTTTTTAGTGGGAGGGGACAGGGTGGTTTTGTGGTTCTCGTTTGGGCGAAGATTTCAGGGGGAAAATTCGTAAAAGAGAATTTCAAGGGGGCCTGAGGAATGTCTAGAGTTTCTGTTGTGGGTAGGAGAGTACTTTCGTAGAGCGACAGACGGAGATGAGTTAGTGATCTATGAGAGGAGAGACGAGGGATTAGGTGTTGAGAGGTGTAGAGATTGCTGTCTGGTTCAGATGACGTTACTAGGCTTGCTCTTGGTCTTTCTATTTGGAATGTAGGAGTATTTATTATGTTGTCGATGGAAGATAGTAGATTTTGTGGCGGTGGGGTATTGTGCGGCTGTTTGGGTTTTGGGTTTCCCCGTTTTTCATTGTAATCCCCTACAAGTTCAGATTTTGGGTGAGTCAATGGACTTTTACAGAGGTCCAGTGTTTTAAATTATCGTTTGTCCAAACATGGCATTTGTGGCGGTTTTCCGGGTCTTTGCTAGTGACGCAAGTACTTTCCGTGTCACGGTGACTCGGCTTCGGGGCACACGACGTTTGTGGGTTTTTTCGCCTCGGAATGGAATCGGGGGCCGTATGAATCGGCTCCTCGCTCTCCACTACTCGGCCGTTCATTTCAGACGCCTACGTCTTCACCTAAGAGCTAGTTTTAGGAAGGTCGGCGCCCATGCGCTCCCATGGTGAGCCATCTGTCTATTTTGAGACGTGGCCGTCTCTCAAGGCGAGTATTAAGAGATAAGTACTCAAAGGAGCGTGTGCGAAGATCCTGGGAAGGATGATTCGCTGGCAGAGGGAAGATCAACGCTAGGGATGCGACCTGCTATTGAACCGATGAGGACTCGTCCAGTGTGATTACGTGTCAGCCAAGATCATTGCTGAAGATATCCTACGCACGATCCATGAGGGCGCTTTAAGTGGTTTTATTAGGAGCCCCCGCGGCCGCGTGTATGATTTCTTTCCTTGACCAAGGACAGGGAATAGTGGTTTTTCTTTTCGAAAATCATAGTAGGTAAATTGAATAATTTTATTTTAGAAAAAATACACTTCTATCTACTAATTATCTTCGGTTTGCATTTTATATTTTAAACTATCAGATATTACACATATAAACTATTAATTTTTAATACAATGCATACTGCTTATTTTTTTCAATCAAATTAGATAAAAATTATTATTTTTAAATAAAAACGATATACCTTCAATATAGATAATATTTGAACTTCTTTAAATTGACAATACATTTTGTATTGGTGGTGACACCTAATTTGAAGTGTTACAATTTTTATATTCGTTTTGAGTGTTAAAAATTTTTGGATTCTAAATTGTGAAAAGTGCAGAATAGAGAATATTTGAATAAATATTATAATAAAGGGAAAATACATTTTTCACCCAAACTAACATATATTTTACACTTTGCACCCTAAACTACCAATTTTGACGCATTGCACCCTTTAACTACCAATTTTTAACACTTTGCACCCTTTATCAAATTTTTTAGACTAAAATGACGATAATACCTTAGATATTGTTGTCAATTCATTAAATTTCTAGGGTATTATTGTCAAATAGAGGTGCAAAATGTTTAAATTATTAGTAGTTGGAGGGGTAATGTGTCAAAGTGGTAGTTTAGGATGCAAAGTGTATAACATTGGTAGTTTGAGGGGTGCAATGTCTTAAAAATTGGTAGTTTGGGTGCAAATGTGTCACTACTTCGGTAGTTTGTGGGTGAAAAGTGTATTTTTCTCTATAATAAAAGATAATAATTTAATTGGGATAGAAAGATTATTTTGTAAATTTTTTAATTATGCCAAAATTTTTGACGCTCAAACACCATTGTTCAAAATTTTGCCAAAATTTAATCTATATTTTTTTTCTGTTTTTTGTTGAGAAAATAAATTTGAACCTTTTATTAATTAATGTAATTTTAAATAGGGACTTAAAGTTATATTCAGTTATCCAATTTTCATAATTAATCAAATTGAGTCTTAAATAAAAAATAGAAAGTCAAAATTGTGCCACAAATTTGATGTTAAATTTTGAGTTTAATATGTCAAAGGCTGTACTTTGTACTCATACTTATATTTGAAATGATTTTAATAAATTGAGAGCTCATACGAACTTTTCTCCTTTATATTTTTTCCTATCTCATAAATTTAAAAAGAATTTAGTCACGGTTTGACAATTTTTTCTTTCTGATTTAGCGGAAAGATTAAAATTAAGCCGAAGTATCGAGGGCTTTTAAAATTTACAGGACATAAAAAATAAATTAGAAATTATAAGGATTATAAGGCGATATAATATTTTGTTTCCTTTTTTTCTTTTTTTTACCAACCCCCAACCGGTCGGGAGAGAGAGACAAATGCCACTTAGGGGCATGTCTTGGGACGCGGCAATATCTTTTCACGATTTCGATCATACTGGCGTACTTTGCTTTTTCTTTTTCCTTTCCATTCAGAGCGACGTTAACTCAACTTCTTATTTTTGCAGATTAAAGAAAATTACGAGAGAACCAAGTCTTCAAATTTTTACTTCATTAAGGGGTTGGTTGTAGCCTGTAGGATGACTTTAAAAGAGGACCTTCAGGAGCTTGAGAACAAAACTGCCACTATGACGTAGCTTAGCTTCAAACAGAATAGGATCCGTAGGTGCTTATTTATATCCCCTTGGACAGTACAATTACAGTGCGACTGCCATGATGGGATAAGATTTGCTACAAATATAGAAATAGGTGACTAGGTCTCTTATACCATCCCATTGCAATTAATTTCCGAGTATTTTCGGGAAAAGTTGCATTTAAATTATAATACGGCCATTAAATTAATTGAGATGGACCCTTGTAACTCCTTGTACAATAACGCTACCATACGTGGATGCCTTAAATTAGTAAAGGCTATTGAAGAAGGGCAAGCACACGATCATTATCAAGTTATGCACGTCATTTTTAAAAATAAATATATATAATAAAAAAGAATTAAAAAGAATTTGCATACAGGACCCAAAGAAAAAGGGTCTTAGTCCTTGATGCTTATGAGAATAGGACATAGATCATGGTTGGCCGGTTTAAATGGAAGATATACATTGAACCATGCAATCTATAATTTGTAAAATTAGAAAAGGGATCTAGACAATTTTTTTTTATCACAATTCAAATAAACACAATAAATAGATCTTACAATAAGACTTGTATTACCTTAAATTATAAAAAATTCTGATCACAAAAACTATGAGAAAGTTTTCAAATAAAGTTTGGATATATAAAAATATTATAATAGTTGAGAAACCAAAAAAGTGATGACTCCTTAAAATAATTTATTTTCAGTAAAATAATTAGAGCGAGAAGTTTTTCCAGCCACGGTCCACAAAAGTGGTTTAAATTTTGATTTTAAAAAAAAATATTAAAAATTCGGTTCCACTAAAATATTGTGAGTAAAGACAGCATTTTGTTTAGCCTAGACTATAAGAAAATTGGTTGCAAATTAAAACAAGAGGTATACCGATGATCAGAAAACGAAGAAAAAAACAACCGGACGCTTTGACAAATGATCAAAGTAATTTTTTCAGAAGTGCAAATTCGAGCTTATGTTTTATCTAAGGCAGTGCCTGACCCGACCCACAAGCTAACATATACAATAAAGTGCCCCCCCAAAAAACAAAATTTTTTTTTCTAAGCCCCCCAAAATACAATTAATTGCAAAAAGCGACGTCTCATCGTTCCAGTACACGTGCCTAGTCGTAAATGACAATTCTCTTTGCTGGACTTACAATTGGAGGTTCACTTTTTGGCTGTCTGGAATAATTTATACATGAAACAGAGGACCTGGGACTACCCTTTTGTCCAGCGGATATCTGACCCATCATTCAGAGAGACAGACAATCCTCGAAAAACTCAAAATCTCTAGACAATATAATTATATAACATACTTCCGGCGTATTAAACGCGCCTATGGTATGGTCAGAGGCAGAGTTGTAAACAATTGCACCAAAAAGGCTAAAGAGATTAAAAAAGAAAAAAAACCCCAAAATATATACCACGAACAAGCGAGGAGGCAATACCAGCTTGGGAGCATCCACAAACATAAGCCAAATGCCAAAGCAAAACCTAAAAGCTAAGTCAATGAGCTAGGATACTACTCCCTCATCTGTATATCAATTTGCACACACACTCTTTTTCGCCTTCAATTTGAAGACCCAAAATGGTATGGCGTGGGAAACAGCCATATACCCATACAAAAAACAATCCCCTTTTCCTCTATTGAAATTATATAGACACTGCCCACTTGGCTAGACAGATCCAACACTCTTTGCTTTCTTCTTCTAGCCAATCCCCTTCCCATAGGGGCCATAAATTATATACCATCTATCAACGCCACCACCGAACACAGCTTCCATCCTTTTCATTTATAGTATGCCATCCTTACCGTCTACCACCACGCAGCAATATCTATTTTCCTCTTCTTAGCCTCCTCTCCTTCTATGCACAAATGCTTCAAAGGTTCCCGTCTAATCCGGATTGGAA